>SKCR01017447.1:0-81031 GCA_019454045.1 Zanthoxylum bungeanum | reverse complement strand
GGGACTTAGGTTATGGAGAATTCTTCAAATGTCGACCGTATATCGTTTACCTTTGGTAAGTAGGAAGCCATTACTTGACCTCGTGCATGATAGGACCCCTGGATCTAATTGACAATCAACTGAGAGTCGGACTTCACTTCTATCTCCCTGGGTCCCAGTTCTTTTGCTAAGGATAACCCAGCGATCAACGCTTCGTACTCTGATTCGTTGTTGGTAACTCTAAAACCGCACTTGATTGCTTGTTGCAGAATGTCGCCTGCCGGAGTAGTGATCATGATTCCAAGACCGCGACCCTTTTTATTACTGGATCCGTCTACTGTAAGTTTCTAAGGAATTTTCAGTTGAATGGAGTAGACCTCGTTTTCAGCTGCTGAAAGTAGGCCGGGAGTGAAATCGGCCATAAAATCCGCCAAGGCTTGAGATTTAAAGGCTGTCCTAGGCAGGTACGATATATCATGTTCTCCAAGTTCAATTACCCACTTCATCAATCTCCCAGATAACTCTGGTTTATGGAATATGCTTCTTAAATGATATGTCATATATACCGTGATCGGGTGTCCTTGAAAGTAGGGTCTGAGCTTTTCTCGCGGCTGTAACTAGAGCGAATACCAACTTTTTCCATTAACAGGTAACGTGATTCTGCTCCCAACAATGCTCTATTCACGTTAGGGGTGTTCATAGGGTCGGGTCGACCTGCGACCCGACCCGACCCGCAACGACCCGACCCGACCCGACCAGGTCGGGTTTATAAAAAAATTTGCAAAAATTTGACCCGACCCGACCCGAAATTTTCGGGTTGGGCAACGTGTTTGCTTCCCTTGACCCGACCCGACCCGACCCTATATAAAAAGTATTATTTTTTAAAATTTTTTATTAATTTTCTAAAATATTTATTATTATTTTTAAAGTTTTTAGTATTATTTCATTTGTTTATTACTTTTTTTGTATTAAAACTTTATATATATGATAATTTTTGGGACATAAAATAACTAATATTTATATTTCAAAATAATTAATTCAATTTTTTTTTTAAATAACCCGACGACCCGACCCGACCCCGATCGGGTTACATTTTGCCACGACCCGACAACGCGACCCGATTTTCGCTTGACCCGACCCGATCAGGTCTAACAAAATTTTGAAAAACCCGACCCGACCCGTGAACACCCCTAATTCACGTAGTAGACTGGTAGCTGAATTTCCGTCTCCGCTCCTCTTTACTAAGACTCCGCTAACTGCGTGCTCTGAAACTCGCAAGTAGAGGTTGAGCCTCTCATTGTCGAGTGGCTTCGACACAGAAGAGATGTGGTGAGGTATTGTTGAGCTCTTTCAGCGCCTCTTCACAAGCGGAAGTCCACTCGAAGTTGTTTGCCTTTTTTAAAGCTGAAAAGAGCAGAAAACTCTTATCCGTGGATTTAGAAATGAACATGTTTAATGCGGCGATCCTCCCAGTTAGTCGTATGACATCCTTCGGGCTGGAAGGTGAGGGGATGTCAAGGATTGACTTAATCTGGTCTGGATTCGCTTATATCCCTCGCCGAGTGACTACGTATCCCAATAATTTCCATGAGGCGACACCAAACGCACAGTTAGTAGGATTTAACTTCATTCCGTACCTGTCCATGATGTCGAAGGCTTCCTCCAGATGGTTGAGGTGTTGCTCTGATTTAATAGACTTCACCAGCATATCGTCTATGTAAACCTCCATTGTTTTCCTAATTTGACTGTCGAACATCTTATTGACCAGTCGTTGGTACATTGCTCCCGTATTTTTTAGGCCGAATGGCATGACCTTGTAGAAAAAAATTCTTCGGTTAGTGAAAAAGGCTATCTTTTCTTGATCGTCAGGATGCAAGAGGATCTGGTTGTAGCCTGAATACGCATCCATAAAGCTTAATAGCTCATGTCCAGCTGTAGCGTCGACCATTGAATCAATATGTGGCAGTGGGAACGAATCATTTGGATAAGATTTGTTCAGATCCGTAAAGTCGATGCAGACTCTCCACTTTCCATTCTTTTTCTTCACAACTACAACATTTGCAAGCCACTCTGGAAACTGCACTTCCCTAACTGCTCAATTCTGCAACAATTTCTAAACCTTTTCATCTATGATCTGATTCCTTTCAGGAGCGAACTTCCTTCTTTTCTTCCCAACCGGGGTGTGATCTGGATCCACATGTAATTCGTGAGTAATGAGCTCTGGGTTGATTCCAGTCATATCTTTGTGAGACCATGCAAAACTGTCGTGTCGCTTCTTCAGGAATTCAACCAGGTCGGCTCTTAGTTTGGGATCTAGGTCAGCTCCTATCAATGCCTTGTGATCTGTAAATTGAGGGTGAATCTGGACCTCGTCGAGCTCCTCTAGATTTGGTAGAATCGGCTTCGGAGCACGAGGCCGATCCTGTAATTGCTATGCTGACTCAGCTTTCTCCTTCAAGGTCGTCTGGTAGCAGCTTCTTGATGCAATCTATCACCTTTAATTTCTTGAACCCCCCACTTGGTTGGGAATTTTATAACTTGATGGTAGGTGGATGAGACCGCCCTCATGTCTTGAATCCAAGGTCTGTCCATGATTAGATTGTAGGCCGATGGGCTATCCAAGACAAAAAACGTGATCATTTTGTTGACTCCAGCTACGTAGACTGGGAGTGATATTTCTCCCATCGTGAATTTTTGCTCTCCACTAAACCCAATCAGTACTATCGTCCGCCTGTTTATCTTGTCCAACTCGGCTCCCATATCGGCAAGGGCTATAGCGAAAATGATATGGGCTAAGAAGCCTGTGTCGACAACATTCGTTTGACCATAAAGTTTGCCACCTGCAAGGAAATGACTAAAGCGTCGTGATGTGGATTTAAAATGTGTGAATCTCCGTCGTCTGGAAACTCCATCGTCAAATTAGTGAAGAATTTCTCTACATACATTGAGGTATGTGAGACACTACCAGCCAGAGCTCTTGAATGTCGTTTAGCTACCGAATATGTTGTTCCACTGATTCATGATCCTCATGAAATAACATTGACGGTGTTATTAATTGGAGGTGGTGGGGTTGGAATTTCTCCCTGACCATCTCTCTCGTCCCTTTGCGCCAAGGTTGCTTTCCTTTCTCAGTGAGCAAATCCTCAGGAACCCTTTATTCAATAGTTTCAGAACCTCTAACCTCAAAGCTACACATTCCGCTATCGTATGACCGTAGTCTCTGTGGAATTCACACCACTTCCTAGTGTCTTTTTTGGTTGAACTGTCTCTGGAACGTGAAGGCCACTTCACTTCACTCCCCATCTTCGTAAGTACAGAGACTAATTCCCCATGAGAAATTATAAAGTTGTAGTCCGGGAGCCTGGGTTTTTTCCTGGCATCTCCTCTCGATTATGTACGGCCTTGGTCGTCTGTCAATATCTTTGTAGAAAGGTCTTCGCTGTCCTCTTGGTTGGTTCCTCATTTCCTTGTGAGAGTGAATATTCATATCAGGTCACCTGGGAGTAGCAGGCCTTCTGTCCGCTAGTGTATTCGTAACATCTTTCATTCTCTTATTTCTTTTATCTTATTCTCATCTTATTTTTACTTGGGCACGCGCCAAGGCCTGGTCCATGGTGTAGCATCAGAATTTCATCGATTTCTTGTAGAGTCCACTGTCATATAGTAGTCCGTTCCGGAAGGCTTTTACCGCAGGAGGCTGGTGGAGATCCGGGATAGTAATCCTCTCCCGGTTGAACCGAGCCACGTAGCTTCGTAGTGACTCTCATCTTCTCTGTTGGATGGAATTGAGATCATCAGAAGTCTTCTCTAATTTGTAAGAACTTGTAACATGTTGCACGAATTTGTCTGCTAGCTACTGGTAGGACTCGATTGACCTGTAGGGCAGGTTAATGAACCAAGAAAGGGCTGGCCCCACCAATGTTTCCCCAAAGCATCTACACATTCCAGCTTCCCACTGACTTGGGGACAAGTCAGTTGACACCATCTTGTACTGTAATGTATTACATGGTCGTCTGGATCGGTGGACCCATCATATTACTTCATTTCGGGTGGGCTGAATTTGCGGGGCAATTCAATAGCTACAATTGACTCCACGAATGGGGTATCAGAAATTACTTCGGCTCTGCTCTTCCTGATTGGCAGCCTTACCCCTGGTAGTCTGGACATAATTGCTTCCTTGAATTCAATCATCTCCCTTCTAATGGAGCTAGCAATTTTATGGGTTGGATCGAAAGAAGAGTTCGGGTCACGTGAAGTTGGCTGGTGATTGTTGTTTGGCCCATCCGACATGGGCGGGACTGTCGGATTGCTTCGGTCGTCTG
Organism: Zanthoxylum bungeanum; assembly: GCA_019454045.1. NCBI lineage: Eukaryota > Viridiplantae > Streptophyta > Magnoliopsida > Sapindales > Rutaceae > Zanthoxylum > Zanthoxylum bungeanum. Next base: position 76,730 of record SKCR01017447.1, on the reverse strand, counting down.
GATCGCTGGTTTGACCTAGAGTGTTATGCTAGGGATTGGATGATAACTGCTCCAGTTTTTTCTGTAGGCTTTCGTTGGAATTTCGCATTGTCAGATTCTCTTCTTCAATGGCTTGCAGACGTTCTTGGAGCATGGCAAGTTGTGCCATCATGGGATCCAGGGTTTGTTCATCGCTCGAGGCCATTTCCAGCTGTTTGTAGAAGTGTTTAATTTTTTACAAAATCTGCTCAGTTGCCCCACGGTGGGCGCCAAATTATGGACGCTGATTTCGGTCGAGGTCCACAATCGAGAATGAATTGAGCGGCACAAGCGAACCTGCAAAATACGAGTAGAGCGAACGAGGAGGTTACTGCCCACCGGTGTGATGGAAGCCGTAGGCACTCCGACGCTCAAGTCAGCAAAAAAAGAATAAGTCAAAAGTGAAAGGATTAAGGTCTTAGGATACCTCAACCTCTGATTGATTGCCGTGAGGGCGGGGTATTATGTTTTATCTGATGATAGATGTAGTGCGATGTCCTCCCCATCTATTCCTTTGCTTCTCTCTTTTATAGGTTCCCTGATGTGGGGTCTCTCTTCTGCCCGTTGGAGTCGTTGTAACTGGTGGCTTAATTCAGATGGTTTATGTCTGGTAACTGACGATTATTTGTCTATCTTCTGAAACTGTCGACTTTATGATGTGTTTATGAATTCTGACTCTCTCTTGATCTGGTAACTGGTATCTGTTGGTTCTCTTGATGTTATCGGGCTTGGGCCCATGAGGCCTATTTGTCTGATAATTTTGCCTATGGGCTGGACTCACTAATGGACTCCAGGTTTGGTGGTTGGTCCTGGGATAAATGTCGATTTTATCACTGGCCCCAAATTTGGCCAGTACAATTAGAAAAATCTATTACCGATTGTGGAGTAGGTCATCATCTAAGTAAAATTAATGGTAGTGTGACAAATTTTTTCCGGTAAGAATACCTGCACAGGATTACTACCTTTTTAGTTTTCTCATATTTACAAAACCTTCAATGTCCACGTCATTAATAAAAAAGCTAATTTCGGCCTAGACTCGAACGATTCGAATTCCGCCCGACTCAATGAGTCAGAAACATTCCCCGATTTAACTCGAAACCCGAAGCAACGGAGGGGCTTCTCTTTTTAGGGCTTCAATCCTTCTCTCTTAAAAAAAAATAATAAAAAAATACAGAAAAAGAATTCAATGGCGGTTTTTAAACCCTAACAAGGTATACTTTTCTTCTAACTGATAAAACAAAAATTTAAAATCTCAATTCTAAAAATCAAATCAATAATTTGCAACTTTTCCATTTTTTTTTTCAACTTTTTTGTATTATTAACAGTTAGTAGGATTCACTAATGATTTTGTATCGACTGATTTGTATTTTTTTTTTAATAGGATCTGTATAAAATATAGATCTCTTAGTGACTTGATACGAAGCATTTGTTTAAATTTGAGCAAATTATACGATTTTGTGGAACCCTGGAATTATTTATCAGTAGGTGAATCTAGGGTTCCGATTTGATTTTGTCAGATTTGGTTAGTAATCGATATAATTGATGGAGGCTAAGGTGAAGAGACCTAGGGGTAGGCCGAGGAAAAGAAAGAGACCGGAGAATGAGGATGTTACGGATTGTGTTGGGGGCAAGAAGCAGGGAGTTGTTGAGGCAAAACCTATTGCATTAGTCGGTAGATATGTGTTGAAAGAATTTGAGAGTGGAATATATCTAGGAAAAATTGTGTATTATGATAGTGGATTATATAGGGTGAATTATGAGAACGGTGATTGTGAGGATTTGGAGAGCAGCGAGCTTCGTCAGTTTCTTTTAAGTGAGAATGTTTTTGATGCTGATTTAAGTCGGAGGAGGAAGAAGCTTGATTATTGGCTGGTGAAAAGGAGTGTGAATAACTATAAGAGTAGGTTAGAAAAGAAAGATGGAGATGCCAAGGGTGAGGTGGATAGGGGAGAAGTGTCTACATTGAGTGAGGTGAGTGGGGGCTTGACGGTTGAGGATGGTGGTGAACAAGTTGAAGGTGATATGGACTCGTCTAGTGATTCATGTGAGCACATGCTAGAGACGGATACAGGTTTGGAGACTGAAATATCACTTGTTCCACCTCTGCAATTGCCTCCATCTTCAGGTCTATAGGTATGCCAGATGAATATGTTTCACATCTTTTTTCGGTCTATGGGTTCTTGAGGTCATTTGGCATACACCTGTTTTTAAGCCCATTTGGTCTAGATGATTTTGTTGGGTCACTGAATTGTCAAGTTCCGAACACTTTGCTGGATGCCATTCATGTTGCTTTGATGCGTGTTTTGAGGTGTCATCTTGAAACGCTCTCTTCAGATGGCTCAGAGCTTGCAACAAATTGCCTAAGGTAAATATAGGCATTTCTTGTATTTGTTAGTGCATTACTAGAAATGATGATTTTCATTTGCATCTGTAGTTTATCATATTATACTAGTGGTTGCTGCAAGAATACATAAAAAAAAGGGGGTTAAGTTTTTCCTTTTGAACCATTCCAGCCTTTAAAAAACAAGACTATAACTCTTCCTGAATGCAGTTTAATATGTCTATTTGATTAATTGAATTATGTTGTGTGTTTGATTTATTTTCTGGCATATCAACTATATCATCGTTAATGCATATCTATGGCATATGTATGTATGATGATCCTTTATTTTTTATTTCCATTGAAATTGCAGAATAATTTTTATGCACATATATGCAGGCGAATAATTTTTATGCACTTATATGCAGGTGCATTGACTGGAGCTTGCTTGATATGCTAACTTGGCCTGTTCATCTAGTCCAGTACCTTACGTCAATGGGATACATAAAGGGACCCCATTGGAAAGGATTTTATGATGAGATTTTAGAGAGAGAGTATTATTCATTATCTTCAGGAAGGAAGCTTATGATTCTGCAAATCCTGTGTGATGATGTGTTAGATTCTGACAAGTTAAGAGCTGAAGTTGACACACGTGGAGATACAGAAGTTGGAATAGATCCTGATGCAGCTGCTAGCAATGGTCTTGAAAGTGGACCTAGAAGGGTCCCACCTAGATATTCTAAATCTTCAGCTAGCGAGAACAGGGAGGCTGTGGAAATCATTTCAAAAACTGATCAGATGAAGTCTACTTTTAAAGCAAAACCTTTAGGGTTTAAAAATCCTGAAGGGAAGATAGATGCTTCTGGTTTTGATGTAGATGGGAATGGTGATGAATGCTGCATTTGTCGCATGGATGGGACCTTGCTTTGTTGTGATGGTTGCCCATTGGCATATCATACAAGATGTATAGGTGTTGCCAAAATGTATGTACCAGAAGGGTCATGGTATTGTCCGGAATGCACAATTAATAAAGTGAGTCTAACCGTCACAATTGGAACCTCACTTAGAGGAGCAAAAATATTGGGGGTCGATTTATATGGGCAAGTCTTCTTGGGCACATGCAATCACTTACTGGTGTATGTTTCCAGAGTTTTCTACATCTTACCTTTTTTCTGATTAACTACAATTTTGTTTTTTACTTTATGTCAACCTTCTGCCGGCAGTTGCTCTGTAAAACATGTGGTATTAGAATTGTTGTTTATTAGTTTTTGCCATTTGACTTGAGCATTTATTTTCAACTGCTTTCATGCATTATTCTAGTCTACTTGGTTTTATTTTCCTGAAGCATGCTTAAGTGCTTTATATGATATATTTTTTTTGAATTGATGATTTCAGGCTCAATAATTCCAATAACAAGGAACAGTATATCAGATACTACAATCTCATTGACATTCCCAAGGTCTTACGAGTGCTTTTATCATCTGTGCAACATGTATCATTGTACATGGGGATTTGCAAGGCAATTCTACAGTATTGGGGCATTCCAGAAAGTGTTGTCTCTCCTATGGGAATGGAAGCCGATATAGCAAACATAAAGGCAGATGAAAATTTTTGTTGTCAATCACTTCATCCTCTTGCCAAGGAAAGCCCTAGTATTACGGATATTGTCAAGGCTGAGAATGCAAGTAGTAACAATGGAATAAACTTGGATAATGTGGCAGTTTCAAGTCTACATACCTCTATGAATAGGGTGACCCGAATGGAAGTTCCTAGTGCTCAGAGCAGTGCTACAACAGTAACAGAAGTATCCCATGATTGCCTTGTAATGAATGGGGAGCTACCTAGACAGATCAAAATGGAGTCTGCCATGTCTATTGGTTCAGTTAGCCAGCCAGCTGATCCGTCTGATGTTACCTGCCAAAGCTTTTTTGACAGATCAAGTGCAATGACATGCACCTCACAGATCAGCAATGATGGCAATAGTGGGCATGCAAGTTCCTGTTTATCAGCAAATATGTCGTTTTTGAGCAAGGAACGAAATCATGGAGGTTTTTTAAGAGATGGAACAAACTCTGCCAATAATTGTGCCTTCATGGGCTCTGTTTTTCAAACCGCAAGCCTATATAATCAATATATGCATGGAGAATTTGCTGCTGCTGCTGCTGCTAAATTGGCTGTCCTTTCATCTGAGGAAAGTCGGGTATCAGAGTCACATAAATCAGGCAATGGCAGAAAAGATATGTCAGGTAGCATTTCACTGCAAGCAAAAGCATTCTCATTAACAGCCTCACGGTTTTACTGGCCATGTTCCGAAAGGAAGCTTTGGGAGGTTCCAAGGGAGAGGTGTAGCTGGTGTTGTTCTTGTAAATCTCTTTCAAGTAAGAGAGGATGCATGTTGAATTCAGCTATTATAGTTGCCACTAAAAGTGCTATGAAATTTCTTAATGGCCTTCATGCTCCAAAGATCAGGGAGGGGAATCTCCCTACCATTGTGACATACATCCTATACATGGAGGAGAGTTTATGTGGTCTTATAGGTGGTCCCTTCCAGAGTGTAAATTATAGAAAAGAATGGCGTAAACAAGTTGCAGAGGCTTGTACTTTCAACTCGATAAAAGCCCTCTTGCTAGAAGTGAGTTTTTCGTAAATTTTATTTGTAGGTTTATATCAAGCATATGCTTGTTTGAAATTTTATTTATTTAGTTATTTCAATATTATTTGATATCAATGTTGTTAAAGGCGTAAGGCGCATTACTGTGCAAAGGGTCCTAGGGCCTAGTCTCTCACATGAGATGCAAATTACAAAAAAATATATTTAAATAACCAGTCAACTAAAACAAAGAAAATTTTTTGAAAATATAAAAAAAAAATTTATTACAATAATAAAAATACTGATAATATTAATTAATGTGTTTGTCGAAATTTCAAACCCATTAAAAACCTATCTTAATTTATTAAATAAATGTTATACAACTTGATTTTGGGTTGGATGGGTCAGTTCGGGTATGGTTTTCTCATATATTTTTATGAGGCTTGCCAGAGCGCATCTTAAAGGCGCTGTCTGATGAAGGTCACCTAGCCTAACCCTTCGTAAGGTGTGGAGGTATGAGCCTGAGCTTGAGGTGGCCCTTTGACAACTATGTTTGAGATTCCTAGGAATTTTATAAGTAGGTGCTATTAGGACCGTAGGACATTTCTTTTTCCCATGATTCCACACATGTTTGATGCTTGGATTGTTGTGGATATACATTGAATTTCATGTATCTTAGCAACTGATTCTATATTCTAGATGTATTTCAAATAACTGAGTTGTGACCTTCTTGTCTTCATTTTCAGCTTGAGGAAAACATCTGCAATATTGCTCTCTCACGGGACTGGGTTAAGTTGATGGATGATTCGCTGGATGACTCTTATGTGATTCAAAGCACCTCATGCAATGTTGTAACAACACAGAAACGTGGGTTCAGTGGGAGGCGGGGTAGGAAGCATTCTGGTATTTCTGAAGTTACAGCTGGTGATTGCAGTGACCAAAGTTTCAGCTGTTGGCAAGGGAGGAAGTCAACAAGGCTAATATCTGAGAAAGCAATTTTGCCACGCACAATGATTAGGAATGCAGCTCGCCGAGGTAACATCTATGCTCTATATTGCTGTTGTAATTGCTACTTTAGGGTTAAGTTAATTGAAAGGGAGGAAAAAAAACTCATGACTTTGTGACTCATCAGGCGGTGTAAGAAAGATCTTTGGTGTTAATTATGCTGCTGAGATACCTAAAAGAAGCAGGCAGTTGCTATGGAGAGCTGCAGTTGAAAGTAGTAAGACTGCATCGCAGCTTGCTCTTCAGGTTTGTCAAAATTTATTCGACCATTTGAGTTTATTACATTACTTCCATCCTCACCTTTTTAGCATATCTTCTCTTTGTTCTGATGATATAATGGACTTCTGATTGTTTTTCTGGTTTTACGGTTCCTCAAAGTATTTTTAAATTTTTGCATCAGGTTAGATATGTTGACCTTTATGTTAGATGGAGCGAGCTTGTTCGTCCTGAGCAGAATGTTCAGGATGGAAAGGGTCCAGAGGCAGAAGCTTCTGCTTTTAGAAATGCAACTATTTGTGATAAGAAAATTGTGGAAGACAAGATTAGATATGGAGTTGCTTTTTCGATTCATAGGCATCTTCCTTCACGCGTTATGAAAAATATCATTGATATAGAGCTAAGTCAAGATGGTAAGGAAAAGTACTGGTTTCCTGAAATGTGCATTCCTTTATATTTGATCAAAGAGTATGAAGAAAGTGTGGATAAGGTGATTGTGCCATCATCTAAAACCTCAAATGAATTGTCCGAGTTCCAGAAAAAGCAGTTGAAAGCTTCCCGACAGGATCTATTTTCATATCTTGTTTGTAAAAGAGATAAGATAGAGAAGTGTGCATGTGCATCATGTCAACTGGATGTTTTGCTTGGGTAATTATTATTATTTTATTCTACTGAATAATATTTTTGGGTTTTTGCACCTACTTGCTCTAAGCTCATCAGTCTTTTTCCTGGTGTGATCTTCAGGAATGCAGTCATGTGCAGTGCATGCGAAGGTATGCTAATCACTAACCTGCCGATTTTATGTTTCAGTATTGTCTTTGGATTTCCAGTAGTTAACCTCTGCTTTTGTTTTAATATCTATGTCAAAAAGTTCACAGATAATAGTAATACCATTCTTTTTATGGATCCTGGAGTTTTGCCTCCAATTCCTCATGTTACTGATAATTACAACCACTTTCTTTTATATACGCTTCCATTGACTATTTAAGTTTATGTTCCTGCTCTCTTTCAAAGATACTTTCACATAGGGTTTGCCTACCTTTAATTGATATTACAACCCTTGTCTTCAATTGATTGTTTTGGTTTACCTCCTTGCTCTGTTTCAATAGTTGACTAAAAATCTAAAACATGCTAACCATTAAAAATTAAGAAATTTTTTCGTGAAAGGAAAAACTTTTTAGTGCCCTATAGATGTTGGCATATGTTTTATATGTTGTTTGGGCAAATGGAGAGAAAAGTAAATGATGTTGTCATATGTCATGCGAGGTCGGGGAATATTTAAGTTGACATGGACAAATATCATAAAAAGATCTAGATTTTACTGAGGTCCGAGCTTAACGAAACACTGATTTCAAATAAAGTACAATGACTTCAAAAGATCTATATAGTTGATCACCTAGTGGGAATGACGTGATGTGGATCAGATGTCAACCAAAAGATCAAAAAACCCTGTGGAGGGGAAATCCTGAAAATTTGTATAATTGATGTTCCATTATATCCAAATAATTCACCTTGTACATAGTATGCAGTTAGCTTGGTAGATTTTACTTATTTTCTTTTGGATTGATTGAAATAATTGTTATTATTAGTCTATGCAGATACATATGGAATAGAACTGCAAATAATAATAATGATCAACTGTTTAGCCCACAAATATGGTTATTACAGTTGGCCATAATTGTAATTTCAAGTTAGATGACTAATTAAAATGAGCAAGTAGTCTGTTATGTCATCACTAAGAGTGGCAATGGGCCGGGCCGGGGCCGGGCTTATCAGTAATTATTTTTTTGGCCTACACCCGCGAAAAGCCCGGCCAAAGCGTCTGCCGGGCTGGTTTTTTATTAATAAAAAAACTAAATATATTTTTAATATATATATAAAATTCATTATATAAATATAAATATATATAATATTTTTTTAAGCCCGGTTCAAGCTTGAGCCCAAGCCGGGCCTCTACGTTGCGGGCCTGGGCGGGCCGGGCCGGGCCGGGCTTTTTTGCCATCCTTAAGAGCCATCAGAGATATTAGGTTACTTGCTGCTATATTTGCTGTTGCAGAATTTAATAATGTTGGAAGTTTTTGTTCTGTTCTGTGGCAAGGTTATTGTCATGAGAGTTGTACATCAAGTTCAATGCACACGAACAGTGGAGTTGAGCCCCGGATTGTATGCAATCGATGTTACCAGCCTAGAGCTTTTGCTCCAAGTGAACCCAGTAGTGAATCTCTAACCAGTCCACTGCCCTCATATCGGCAAGAGTATTGTACTGCTGTTAAAGTCGCCAAAGGAACAAGACTTAAAAGCTTAAATCAACCGTGGGCATCTGTCAGAACTCAGGAAAGTTCTGCTTCTGATTCTAGAATGGGGACAAAAACCCGAAATAGAACGTTGTCTTGGGGAGTCATATGGAGGAAAAAGAACAATGAAGATGCAGGTGCTGATTTTAGGCGTTCAAATGTGCTTCCAAGGGGCGGTTCAGTTATTCACCATTTGGAGCCCATTTGTGATCTGTGTAAACAGCCATATGATTCTAGTCTGATGTATATTCACTGTGAAACTTGCCAAAGTAAGCTGCTTTGGATAATTGTTGGTGTTATGTTTTACCTGAAGATATCTAATTTTTATTCTCTCTGTATTTATATTTTTTAATGACATTGGATATATGGTCATTTGAAGGGTGGTTTCATGCTGATGCTGTTGAACTTGAGGAGTCAAAACTTTCTGATGTAGTAGGCTTCAAGTGTTGCAGATGTCGTAGGATAGGAGGACCCGAGTGTCCCTACATGGACCCGGAAATGAAGGAGCAAAAGCGCAAGAAGCGACACTTGAAGGCTCCAAAACAGGGACAGGGATCTGTGAATGTGCATTCTGATCGTGGAACCATTTCCGATTCTAAGGAGTTTAAACCCACTACCCCAATTTATCCAACGGAGGAAATGTTTGAGCCAGAAGATGATCCTCTTCTTTTCTCTCTTTCGGCAGTTGAGCTTATCACAAAACCCAATTCAGAAGTGGATCCTGACTGGAATAGTGCTGCGCCAGGGCCGCAAAAACTTCCAGTCAGAAGACAGATGAAGTGTGAAGGGGATGTAGGCGGTGGATCTGTTGGGAATAATATTCAAAATGTTGACTTATCCACGAGTTTTGATACAAATAATGTCATGAACCCTAAAGAGGAACTTTTAGTTTCTTGTGAGGAATGGGTTGCTTCTGGCAATGGCCTTGAAGGTCAGATGTCGTTTGACTACGACGGTCCTAATTATGAGGATATGGAGTTCGAACCCCAAACCTACTTTTCTTTTTCAGAGTTGCTGGCATCCGATGATGGTGGACAATTGGATGGGATAGACACGTCTAGGGTTGAGTCGGGAATCCAGGAAGATCATTCCTGGTCAATCCAACATGATCGAGCCCCTCAACAATGTGGGTTGGTTACATCTGACAATCAACCTGAATGTACAATTTCCACAGCTAATAAAATGCATTGTTGGATGTGTCCAGATACAGAGCCAGCCCCTGATCTCTCGTGTCAAATTTGCAAGCTTTCGATACATAGCCGGTGTTCTCCTTGGGAAGAGGCTTCATATTCCGAAGGAAGCTGGAAATGTGGCAATTGCCGGGAGTGGCGGTAACCTGCATTGTCTAAAGATTAAAAGTTAAGCAGATTTTAGAGTTCTTTTTGTTTGCTCGTTTGCTGGTGAAGTAAGTTGGAGAAATTCTGCAGAACTCGATGAAGTTCAGAGGCCGAGTGGTTACTGCAGATTAGGAATTGCTACACTTAAAAAGTTACTCATTTTGATTACATGGTTAGTGCCTCTTTTGAGAAACTGGAGTCAGTCTGGTCGTTGAGAAACAATGATTTTTCAATTCCGTAGAATTGATATGCAGGTTTAGATTATTTACAGCGATCTAGAAAGATAAGCAAGTTTTTTTTTGGTTGTGCTTATCTGGTTTCATTACTTGTACAAAATTGGTTTCTAATAGCAATTTTTAGATTAGATTAGCGAGATTGAAAGAGGTTCCCTATGTGTTCTCTCCCTTACACTTTTTTTTTTTGTTTCTATTTGTGAAAGAAGGCTCCTCGTCACTAGAAATGGCGATCGGTGGCAATCGAATGGGACGGGTTGGGATTTACCAATCTCAGTCCCTATTAAAATTTGATTATGTATTCGGAATGAAAAGTTATTATAAATCTCAAATTGATTTTTGAATCGGGATGAAAAAATCATTTCAAATCAACGTAAAAGTTTGGCGAGATTGTATCAGATTTAAGACAAAATTCTCTCAAATTCTGATTCGATACTTTATTTGGATCGAAAATTCGAGGGGCATTTTTGTCCTAAAATCTTACATTTGCTCTTTTTTTTTGTTTTTTTTTTTTGTGGGGGCAAAAAAAATAATTTAGGGCGCCTTCCGTTGAAAAACCATTAATTTGTTTGCCCAACAAAGTAAATTCACATATTTTAATGAATGTGGTCAAAATATGGCCAATGAAATAAATACATATGTGATAAGAGTTTAATTATCTGCGGCATGGTGATATGTAAGGAGGGCATCTTATAGAATTTCTGTAATTTTTAATATATGCGTATCGACAACTGAAACTTTATATCCGTAATTTACTCATATTTGATAATATTTTAGTAGTCAATATTCGCACCAGCAACCAATCAATATTCGCACTACAACCGTCCATCATTATAGATACTCGTATCCACTCTAGATATCAATAAAATTACAAAAATTATAAAGCTACTAATAAATATTCGATACAACTGATTCATTTAATACAAATTCAATAATTCAACACAAATTTGTTCAACAAAATTTCGAACTTCAATTTCAATACAATTATCACATATAATATTATAATTAACATAAAACCAACAATTCAATATAATTTTAAATATCCAATATCAATATTTATAACCGTCCAATATTTATTACAGATAAGTAACCTATTTATTTTGTATTATCTATTAAACCGTATATATTAGATATTATTTTAGATGAATATTAGCAAATATCCAATACAAGTCTAAGTTATCATCTCTAATGAACATATGCTCAAATTTTAGTGGGTGATAGTTTTTCTCTGTAATTACGGTAGCTGTCTCTATGAAAATGAATTTTTCTCTGTAATTAGTAATTACTATAGCTGTCTCTATGAAAATGATTTTGACATGGTCAAAAGTTTAATAAAAACTCGAGAATGTTCAATGACATAAATAGACACAAGAAACACTTTATGAAAAATGGTCATCAAGTGGAAACCCCTATGTAATAAAAGGGAAATTATCATTTTTAGGCATTTCAAATTTTTTTTTTGTTTATTATCAAATTTAGATAAATTTTTTTTTTCTAACTACAAATAAGCAAATACACTCCGCTTGTTAAGATTGTTTTCTCTAATTTTCAAAAAAAAAAAAAAAACAATGGCAGCAAATTCATTAATAGATTTAGATGGTGGAGAATATTTTGTCATAAATAGTGAATTTGTTCATTCTTATAAAGAATTATTTTGATTGCTCAAATTTAATATTTTAAGTTTAGGAATGCCAAAACTGATAATTTCTCTTTTATAAAAGTAAAATGCTAAGGGAATCACGAAACCTCTATAATGCTTTGCTTCTGATTTCTGAAGTAATTAAGAAATTAATTGTGAACCTAAAATCCAATTAAGCAAATTAAGCACTGGTTGAAGGTTTTAATCATTAATTTTGTAAGCAGCATTAACCAAGCTATTGCTCTAACAGTAGATAGAGAATTTCAAAACAAATCATAGAAATTACATGCATAAAATTAATAAACAATTTAAAAGAAAATATGAGCCTCAACAGGATAAAACAAATTAATACAACAACAAGCCCCAGGAAAGACAGATTTGAGCCAACCCCTAGAAAAATAAAAACAATCTTCCTTGTATTACTATACGCGAATGCTACAAATTACAGTAACACATGATTATCATGAAATAGTTTGCTAGTTGAATCTAATGCTTCTAAATGTTGATGGTATGAAACACAAAACACATCTTCCTGAGCTACATCGAGCCTTATTGACTACCGACACTGAAGATAAGGCAAAAACTATAGCGTATATTTGATTAATCAACCATTCGGATATAGTTTAGACTACCAAGCACACCTAAGTAAAAGTTCACCTTTCTTACATGTGTCTGAACGCCGTATCTCCTTAGCTGGACGTTGGTTTTGCCATGGCCTGCTTTATGGCCTCAGCATATGTCCTGTGCTGATAGGTAAGGGTCGATTCAAGCAAGTCCCAAAGTGATGTCTTCGGGTTCCAACCTGGTGCACGGAAAATGCTTCTTCTGGTAAGAATCATAACTATCTATCAAGGGAAGAAGAAATGAAGGTTTTATAGAATACCAAGTTGTCGATTTATAATGGTCATGTCTGGAATTCTCTTGTCACTATCATCATATCCCTCACCATAAAATTCTTTGGAGCTGACATCAATTGTTGGTTCCTCCAAAGCAGGTTCTTTGCTCACCTTTGAGTACACCTGCCAAAAAAAATTAATTAACTACTGAATCTCAAAAATCTGCGAGATATACTTGAGGAATTATAGAATTATAAAATGAATGTGCGAATTAATTTAAAATGACAAAATTCTTCACCTCAGTCATCATCTCAGCAAGCTGTCTAACTGTAACTTCATTGTGGGGGTTTCCCACATTGAAAATCTGACCATTGGCTCTTGCTGGATTTTCCTGCATTGTATGTACATCAAGTTGCTTAGCTATTTGTTTCACATGTCATACAAGAAAACAGGGACAACAGATGAGTAATTTACAACATACAATCATCAACAGAACGGCTTCAATAGCATCCTTTATGTAGATAAAAGTCCTCTGAGATTGGCCACCGTCGACAAGCTTGAGTGGCTGACGGCGTAGGAGATTCTGAGACGGGAAATTCAAGTAAGATCATTATTACAGCTAAAACCACAGCAATTCAAAGTGTACGTCTTCCAAAACTTGAACACACATTACTAAAGCATGCCAAAACCCTTGGAACACCCTCACTTGGACCATCAATGCCAGGAATGAAGTCCATCCTGGGTCCAATCCAGTTAAAAGGTCTCACAATGGTGAATTCGAGACCATTCTCCGCACCCTCAGCTGCAATTAATACGGCAAAAAAAAACTCAAAACTCTGTCGATGTATTGCCCAAAAAAAAAAGAAGATTAATTGACAGGATTCTCACCATAAATCAGCCTTTCAATCAATTGCTTTGCACATGCATATGACCACCTCTGCTTCTCAATGGAGCCAAAAATGCAGGGGGAAACATCTTCTTTAAGAACATAGAAAGCAGGATCCTGTCATCAATAGAGCAAAGAAATAAGTAATTGCCTGGCATTAAGTTCTAATATTGCTAAATATCACCAACTTCTCTTCCATCTAAAACTAAAATCGAGTACAGATATTCACCAACAGGCCCAATATTTGAAACGGAGTAACATCAATGCGTAATCCGCATTAACTATCTATCTGTCACCAATTTAACTCAGGTAACCCCATTACTCAATCCCTTTGAAAATTTCAAAAAAGTCGTTCTACCACCAATTCTCTATACCAATTACCAAGACCCAATTATCCATCACAAACATGATAGCTAAACTAACAATTGCCAGGACTAAGAATTCAAATCCATGAACTTACCAAAAAATGAACATTCTTTCTCGGCTATACTACTTATAAAAGAAATCCCCAACCCTCGAAAGACAATTCTGATTAAGAAATTAAACATTATTATGGAAATAATAAAAGGCAGTTGTCCTGTTCAATCTGAAAATTTGTTAAAATATAGGGTTATTTACTTTTTACTACTAAAGTTATGATCAAATAACAATTGGGTATTATGAATATTAGCATATTATATATTACTACTAAACTTATAAAAATTTAACATTTTACTACTTTTCCATCCAAATCGTTAGTTGACCGTTAAAAAGACTATTTTATCCTCCAAATAAAATAAAAGTGAAAATTATAATTATACCTTTAAAAAATATATCTAAATCTTATATATAACAATAAAAGAAATACAATCAATAATCATATTTATAAAAATTCTTCAATATCTAAATTATTCATATAACCCAATAAAATAAAGAATTTAATTTACCAAATAGTTTAATAATTAAAATTCTCATAATAACCAGCAAATTTCAGAAGGGAGTTTACTGGTTTAGCATATTTTAGAAACTTTGATTATATTGAGAATATTGGAAATAATGATTCTTGAGTATATCTCTTTTATTGTTATAGTTTAAATTATTTTGGTTATTATGAGAATTTTAATTATTAAATTATTTGGTAAATTAAATTCTTTATTTTATTGGGTTATATGGATAATTTAGAGATTGAAGTATTTTTATAAATGTGATTGTTGATTGTATTTTTTTTTTATTGTTATATATAAGATTTAGATATGTTTTTGAAAGGCTATAATTATAATTTTCACTTTTATTTTATTTAGAGGATAAAACAGTATTTTTAAAGGTCAACTGACGATTTGGATGGAAAAATAGTAAAATGTTAATTTTTGTATAAGTTTAGTAGTAAAATGTAATATGTTAATATTCATAGTACCCAACTGTTATTTGATCATAACTTTAATAGTAAAACGTAAATAACCCTAAAATATATCTTGTTAATTAATGAAAAGTCTCTTCCCAAATATCTATCATTTTTTTGTTAAAATCATTTTTTTTTAGTCGGCCAAGCCGCTGTGCATTAATTTATCAATATAAAGTAATGCCCATATAACAGATGTTGAAATAAACTGAAAACGAAATGTTACCTGACGGAGAGGACTGTCTTTAGGAAGAAAGCTTCCAATGGTCTTTCCATATACTTCACAAGTAGAAAAGTGAATCAAACGCTTGTTGTTCTCTGAACAGTACTTTACCTTTTTTAATGCATCCACGTCACACCAAATCAACGTCACAAACAATCACATAACATAACAAGAGAAAAATGACACCGTTTTTTTTTTAAATAACAAAATTAGGGAAGAGTCTCCTTTAGATCCTTTTTTTAAATACTTAGCTCATTAAATCTTTAATTTTTTTTTTAATTATCTATTAGGTAGAAAATCTCGGAATTTAATAGGGATTCGAGATCCCGTACCGAATGATACATAATTATGGATAAAAAAAATAAAAATTTTGATTACAATTCATAATGATTTTTTATTCCAAATCAAAAAATAATTAAGATTTGGGTTAAAATCAAAAGTGGACGGAACATCTTGATTGTCATACTTTTAACAATAAGTCAATGACTATACAAAATGTAATAGTATCCTTAACTGTTAGATTAGCAGGGACTTAATGGTTAATTAGAAAAAAAAAGGACTTAAATGAATAATTGTGAAATAAATTAGGGACCTGAGGTGATTTTCCCGCAAAAGTAACATAAACACATGCACACGTAACGTATAGTAACGTGACGTACCACTGGAAGCGAGTCAATAAAGTTGCTGTAGATCGTGTCCAACGGACGCGTGTTGTAATCAGCCGGCGTACAGATCGCCGCCAGATTTATCGTCTACAAAAATAACCGAGACACCCCATTTACTTACCAAAACGGCATCGCATTGGAAAAAAAGAGCAAGAAGTGAAAGAAATGGTGGAAATTACCAGATCTGCCATCTTGATGAGGCCTTCGAGGCGAGAATCTTGCTTGATGTTCAGTCGGTGGAACTGGATCCGGTCGGCCCAAGTTTGCGACTCCGGTTCGAGCAAGTGCTTGATCTTGTCGTTGTAGACGTCGAGAGCTAAAATCTTGTGTGGAGTCTCGAGTAGAATCTTTTCGCAGAGGTGAGATCCGATGAAGCCGCCGGCGCCGATCATGCATATCGTCATCGGCTTTATAGGCCTACCGTCCAGATCCAACCTCACGCCTCCTGCGCCTGCCATTTTCGTTATTTGAGATTTTTGCAGTAGTAAAATGCTAAAAAAAAATTTGCGGTGGTGGATGCTAACGTGCGCCGGGAGGTAAAGAAGAAGAAGGAGAAGAAGAAGAAGAAGAAGAAGAAGAGGAGAGTGTTTGAATTTTGGGAAGGTAGGGGAGAGGTTTATATTCAGATTGCGAGGGAAAAAAAAAAATCAAAAATAAAAAATAATAATAAAATTGATTGTGAGAAATTATAAACTATTTTATTTATGTGACAACAACGGGCTATATAATTTGCAAGAGGAGATAAAGTTAAAAAAAATCCCAGTGATGGCGTGATGAGGTCTCGCGGCTGCCGATTACGGATTTACGGGTGGGTAAGGGAATAATTTTATATTCTCGTTAATTAGATGAGTTGAATATGAATATTCACTTTTTCTATTATAAAGGTAATTGAACGAATTGAGTATGAATATTGAATCATATGAGGCATTCAAACCGTTGATTAAATAGACTGAGTACGGATATTGACATTCTTATAACATATCTGGTCCATTGTCATTCATAATGTAAATAGACTCATATTTGTATTTATAATATACTATTTAATCTATGTGGGATCATTCTCTGATTCCATACTCGGCGTAGCCGTGCTCATGTGTTTATATTTTCATTTATATTATTCTATTTAACCCATGTTAGATTTTGGATCCCGACATTTTAGGTGTATGGATGGCATAAAAATCGGAGGCCCGGCCTGATAGTAAAATTTTAATTTGGGCCTGGGCCGGGCTTAGGCATAAAAGCCTGAGCCCATCACGAGCTCAATTTTTATAGATAAAAATATATACTTTTAATTATATAAATTAATTTTTTAATTTTCATTTATAGCTAAATTTTTAAGACAGAGTCCAAAGAAACACTTAAAATATTGATATTCTTAATTTTTTTTTTCATTTTTAAGTGTTAAAACAAATTAAACATTAATTATTTTATTTTAAAATTAAGAAATGTTATTTTTTAAAAACCTAATCCGGGCCTACGTATTCCCAGCTCAAGCCGAGCTCATAAAACACGGATCCGAACCAACCCGTTTCCGCTCTTAAATTCAGAAATATATGCTATACTCACGCCTCATAAATTTGTATCCATTTAAAGGGAAGATAAACCCCAATCCAAATGGTATATGTACTTTTATTAAAAAAATTTAAAAAATTGAGTTATTTTAATTTTTTTTTCCATTATTTTTGAGTTAGGATTTTATGCAATTTATTGGTAATATAATATTTAGGATTTTTTTTGGATATTATAATTCATTTGCAAATGAATTTTACCATCTAAGTTATCATTCATGGATGAAGCAATTCATCTTGTCATCATCTTTATCTTGGTGTTGTTTCCTTCTTTAAATAGCCATCCATATTAAAGTTAATTTTTGAGATCATTATTTAATGTCTTCACATGGTTACTAACAACTATGAGTTGCCAAAATTATCCATCAAATGTAGTAATAGGGAAATTGCAAATAAAAGGAAGTAAAAGATAAGGATAATACTAAAATTTAAGGAGATTTAAAAAAACATATTGGGATATAATTTGTACTATTTAATCTTAGTCATATTTAAAAATTTACATTTAATTTTATTGGTATAAATGGGGTGTGTGTTTTCTAAAAACAATTATTTTTTTCCCATTTTCCTTTTAAACGTAAATATATTTCAAAATATAAAGTATTTCGTAAAAAATTACATATTATCGATTTACAAATAATAAACTTTAAAACATGATATATTATAGATATGTTTAGATAAAAATGAGAGAAAAATGATCATTCTATTTATAATAATTATAGGAAGACATTTTTGGTGACATTCTCGCTTCAAACAACTGTACATTATAATCTCTCTCCAAAATATACAACTGCTTGAAGTATGAATGTCACTAAAAAATGTCCCCCTAGAAATGTCATTACATTTATAAGAGAATAATAATGTCAAACTAGCCATTTATAGGGTTAGGTTCGCTCTAGAGATGGAGTCGTGACACCAGCTATCTTCTGTTTCTTATGTGTCGTCTTCTTGCATGACCCGGTGTTGTCTCAGAGGCAGTGGGATGAGTCCCTCCATAGGCATAGTGCTTTCATGGAAGTCTCCAAGTTGAAGGAGTAGTTGCAGGGTGCCACTGATCCTCGTCAGGATGAGCTTGAGCTCTTTCTCTTCCAGTCCCATGCTCGGTACAATGTCATCAGTTAGGTGGATAGTGTCAAGTGTTATCGCTTTCGTTGGAAGGACCACATCAATGATCCCGTTGGCAGAACCTACCCGGGAAATGCTAATAAATGTGACACGACTGCGGAGGTCGTGGATCAGAACTATCCAAACCATTATATCCAATGCTATAAAATTATATATATATATTTTTTAACATAATACAACACTGAATCCAAATTCAATTATTTATCCACTCTTAAAACAATTTTAAGGCTAAATAATGGGAGAACATGTTTATCACACAAACTTGATGCTATAAACTATCCAATTAATATTTAAAAGGCAAAAGAAATAACTTTACTTACACCTAAATGAATAAAAATTTATTTTAAACTGACATGGTTAAGCTTGTATTACATGTCGATTTGATCATATTCATAATACAAGGATATGATTTTATAGTTAGTTAGAAAAATAATAATAATAATAATAATAATAATAATAATAGTAATAATAGTAATGATAAAAATCTTAAGCATATATCCGAAAGCAATCCAAATTAATATGCCAATGCCCGATTATTTATAGCCTTTTTGTATATCGGTTTGGCAAACAGTCTAATTATGTTTTTTTTTTTTTTTTTTAAATAAAAAAAATAAAAAAAATATTCATTAATAAAAAATTCGAAATAAAAATTTCCTTCTCATTGAAGATAAATAGGGAAAAAAACAATGTGAAAGAGTAAAGCAATAACATGACAATTATCGTGCCTCAATAATTGTCGAGGATATGAGTTCGAGCCCCCTATAAATATATAATTCCTTTATTTATAACAATATAAAGATATGGGTAGATACCTCTCAAATATTAAAGAGAATAAACTTTTGATCTTATATCGGTAGATGTCTGAATAAAATTGCAAGTTTATTTATTTAATTTTATGTTGATAAATGGTTAAATAACACTATAATTATTAGCGTTCAGGATAAGTTTTATTAGTATACGCGATCTTATTCTCATATACTTCGGAGTTGTGAGGATACAATAGTAACATTCAAATTCTCTTCTTTGTAATTAACACACAAAATCAAAAAATATAACTAACTACACGAGGAGAAAATCAAACTACTTCACAAACCTAAAATTCCAAAATAAAAAATCCAAGGACAAGAAGACACTTGAAGAACAAAATAAATAGATCTGTCTATTTGTTAACCCATTTGGATTCAATCAATCAATCTGTGGATGAATTATTGATTCTTAGGATAATATAATTTATTATCAAATAATTTTCTGATTATTTATTTCTTCCACTGCGATAGCTACTTAGATTTAAGCAAATCTCCATTGTGGCTATCAATTCTTCAATTATTGGAACCGTTTTGGCAGGTTTTATTATTTACCAAAAACAATATTACTTTCATCACAAAATTCCAAACATCTTTGACTCAGTATAACTAATTCTTTAGTGCCACGGAATAACGGGGTATTACCAACAAATAGTAAATGAACATATATAATTTAATATCTATTTTTTAATTTTTTTTTTTATATTTTAGCACGCGTGACAATAAATTATTAAATTGTTACACGAATGACGTGATATACAGATTTTCTCAAATTTGATTAATCAATGAAGCAAGAATCATAATCGTTTTAATATTTTAAAATATATATCATTTGTATTGTATTTTGAAGCAGGTTTTTTCATGGGTTTGGCTATTTTAACTTTAAACCACTCATTCTAAGATTAAGCGGAGCATGTAAAATCATCGGCTGTCCCAGACTCTTACAAGAAAGGTATTTACTGGTTTCAAACTCAAGACCTCACAAAGTGAGATCCTGACCCTACACCACCAATACACGCATCTTGAGAGCGATTTTTATTTATAATACACAAATATCTATATCCATAATATCAAAATTTTAAGTTGAAATATCAGACCACTTAATGGATACCATAAACCTTGAAATACCCTAACATTTAATGGATATCATACTCCTTGAAGTAGCCTAAGTCCTAACACTGATCGATACCGTACTTTGTTAATGAACCTAATGAGAATGAAAATAGAGATGGCAATCCATCGTGACAGATAGAAATTTTTCGAATCAGATATTGTCTCGATTTATGGATTTGAATAAAAATTTATCTCGAATTTCGAATTAAACGGTTCAACCTCCTTAATGAAATTTAGGATTTTATAAGCAAAAAGTCAAGTTGGGTACAAAAAATGGTCAAAATCCCATTCTAATTTTTTTTTTTATTCCTAATGAAAAATGATATCGAAATCTAAATCAGAACTCGAGATTTTTCTGTTATCCTCATTATAATGAAAGACAAACACATATAATTTTATAAATAGATCATAATTCCCATCCACTGGGCTAGAAAGAGCTAAAGTCAGCTGGGCCCAAGAATTTTTTTGAGCCCACTTTGATTAACCCAAAATTTATTGGTTTATTATTAAAGTCCATGCTATATAAAAGTTGGAAATTTAAAAAATACTTGAGCAATTATACCTTTTTTGCGACATATATCAAATTTTAATCCCAAGTATTCATTTATCACTCATCATGTGCATTGAAAAATCATACAATAAATTATCTATGAAAGATTAATGCTATATATACCAATTTTTTAATGTAAAGATTTATAAAAAATGAAGTGACATTCATGCTATTAAAATTATATGTAATAAATGACTTAGAAAATTGTGAAAAATCACACACCAAACAATTTTTTTTTAAATCATTGGAAATCCCACCGCCAAACCATCACTTCCGGGCTTAAGCAAAATAAGTAAAACCTCCCGACTGTTCCAAGCTCTTACAAGAAACATACTCCATAAATTCGAATTCAGGACCTCATCTTGAGATCTTAAACCCTACACCACCAAACCACACCTCTTGGGGACATCATATACCAAACATGCCATTTCATTTATGATAAAAAAAAAATTGGTTTTTCTAGTATCATTGTTGAAGAAGTTGATAAAAATCACCACCATGAACATGCCACCTAATGTTATTTCCAGCCTTGATTTGATATCAATACATTTTTAAATTACATTAATATTTGAACTTAGCCTCTATGTCATCTCTCTCACAGCAGGCGGGTCCCACAATTCTGCGGGGCCCACCTGTTGTGAGAGAGATGACATATACACCCGACACATGATATACTACCTCTTTCTGACACCGTCGTACCATCGATCGCAACCAAAAAATAAAAGGACTTTTCTATATAAGATTACAATAAACTGATTAATTATCTTCTTCCATTAAAGGAGCTTATGAAATAATCACAAAGCATATATAAAATAAGGGTTAGACTATTTTAATTTTAATTTAATTTTTGATTTAAAATTTTAAGTTATTGACTTTATGTAATACAATTGTTGATAAAGTGACATTGTTAATTTTAACTTTTCAATATCCACCATTGAATTATAAAATATAAATGACTTAAATTTTTGTCAAAATTTAAAGAAAAAAATATGAAATTGAATGGTTTACGATGGAACGTAATTTAATTTAATTTAATTTTTTTAAAAAAACCACCTCTTCTATTGATCCAAATATAGCATTGTTTATATTCTAAAATTGCATAAATTTATTTAAAACTTATTTTATTACATTCCATTTAATCTTTTTTATTTATCAAATAATGTTTGGAGCATTATATTATATAAACAATGTATATACATAATATAAAATTTATGAAAGAATAATTTTTTTTTTTTTTTTTTTTGGATAGAAAGTGAGCTGGATCATTATAAAAAGAAAGATAAAACAAGTACTCATAAAATATGAGCCTAGCAAAAATTCAGGCTATTACAAATTAAAAATGATACACATACATAAAATTGTACATAAAATTATCCCACACCTCTCACTGTAGCTACAGTGAATTACTGTAGTTCACTGTAGCTACAGTGAGGGTGTGATAATTTTCGGTACAATTTTTTAAATAACATATCAAAACATTTGCCCAGCTCTACAAAAATAAATCATTCACAACACCTGATATTCTCACGGATTAAAATCCCCAATGCTCTGGATGATCTTATTTCTGATAATGAATGAAATTCTTATAAGGAGCGGAAGATGAAGCAACTTCGTATTTCAATGAAAGTCAACTTAACGAGGAACGAAGTATTTTCTCACCAATACTTCTAATATCCGATGATTTTGCATTGAAGTCATATTGATTCCGTTCAACTAAATACACCAGCAAGAAGTCATGAATACAACTTAAATGAAATCTTGCGATTTTTTATACCCATTCTATTAAACAACAACGACCAGATTTTCCATGCGAATAAGCAAGAAAAGCAGATGATTTGCCGATTCCTCAGGACAATCGTAGAAGACGCATTGGATAGTGTTGACTAAGTGGCGGAAAGTTGCATGCATGAGACATGCAACTTTCGGCACTTTTGGCAGACAGCTAATGAAAACAAGTGAAGGAAGAAAAGCCAGTCCTTTGCCAACTTGCTGCCAACTGTACTCTTTGGCACTATAAAATGGAGTCTGAAGTTCATTCCACAGCATCCCAAATTGAGTGAGTTTAGAGAGTAAAGTGTTGTAAAGGTTTTTTGTAAAGTTTGTATAATAAATTTTGTAATTTTTTTGTTTGGTGTAATAAAAGAAGAGTTTTCCTCTCACATCTCCTCTATTGTGTGAGTTTAAACACAACAAGTGGTATCAGAGCTACGGTTCCACGGAGGGATCCCGAAACTCGGAAACGATGTTTCGGTTCCGAAAAAAGTTGTCAAAAATCGATTTTGAGCATACCATCGGACTTTTCACGGCGAGACGAGCACGGTAGTATTTTCCGGCGACAAATCGGAGGTCAGACGACGGCTCACGCGCTGCACACACCTTCCAGAGAGCGTCCCACGCGCTCCCACTCGCACACGCGCCGCACGCGCCAAACAGAGGTTGAAGACGACCACGTCATCTGCCACGTCAGCGCCCAGTCAGCATCCAGTCAGCGCCATGTCAGCAGACCTTGCACAGTCAGCAGCCCAGTCAGCAGTCCACGTCATCAGGACAGTCAGCATCCACGTGGCATCTAGTCAGCAGCCACGTCAGCTCTATTGCCACCAGCATGCCATGTCAGCGGTGCTGGTAAATTTCAGATAGGTCCCTGAACTTTCTGGAAATTACAGTTTATCCCCTAAACTTTCGAATATTTATAATTTAGTTCATGAACTTTTTATAAATTGCAATTTAATCCCTAAACTTTTTCGTAATTGCACTTTGGCACCTAATCTTTTGGAAATTGCACTTTGACCCCTGTAATTTCTGAAATTTGCAATTTGGTCCATGTGTCGGATTTTGACAAACGAAGTGTCATTTCCACCATTTTCGACCGTTCCGAACGCAACGGTGAGGTCCTTTTTTTGAAATTCCGCTTAGAATTTTTTGTGATGGAAGGGGGCAACAGAAAAAATGGTTTTGTTAACCAGTACCAACTATTTCACATGGAGAGTAAGGATAAAAGACCTTCTGTATGTGAAGGGATATGATGATCGGTATTTATAGAGGAGAAACCAGCAGGAATGACCGATGAGAAGTGGGCTAATCTTCACCAGAAAACATGCAGTACTATTCGTCAGGGATCGACGATAGTATCGTCAACCATGTCAGTGAAGAAATAAATGCACGTGGCTTATGGAGAAAGCTGGAGGAGCTTTTCCGAGCAAAGACTGGCAACAACAAGCTGTACTACATCAAGAAGATGATGGGTTTGAAATACCAGGAAGGTACAGCTGTGGCGGACCATATCAACGATTTCCTCGGAACCATGTAGGAATTGTCTGGATTGGGCATAGACTTCGGTGATGAGGTTAATGACTTAATACTCCTTAATACGTTACTAGAATCTTGGGAAACGTTAAGATCTCCGGTGATCAATTCAGCCGCAGATGGGAAAGTCACTATGGAGATGGTAAAGACCAGGATATTCGAGAAGAAAAGAGGACGAAAATGCAGGAGTCAGCATCAACCTCAACCTCAGAAGCTCTAGTGAGGAGAAGAACACCAAAAGGGGGAAGAGTAAAAGCCGAGGCCCAGGGAGGCGGACAAGAACCGGGGGAAATCAAGAACGAGGGATATTGAGTGTTATCACTGTAAGAAGAAAGGCCATATGAAGCGGGATTGCTACAAACTGAAGAACGAACAGTCCAGGAGAGATGGTGACTTAAACAAGAAGAGTTGCTACTACCACCGAGAAAACCTCCAAAGACTTTTGCATAATATATGAAGAAGATGTTGTGAGGTTTGAGGTTTTTGTAATAAGTTTTCATTTGTGTAAAACTTGTAAATTTTATTCTTGAAGTAATAGAATTACATTGGTTTTTCCTCAAAACAAACACCCAAAAGTGATCAGTGAATCACAACACAAACGCTCTTAAGCTCACAACATCATAAATAGGAACACTACAAAATATCCCCAATGCTCGGGATGTTCTTAGTTCTGATAATGAATGAAATTCTTATAAGGAGCAGAAGATGAAGCAACTTCGTATTTCAATGAAACTCAACTTAACGAGGAACGAAGTTTTTCTCACCAATTCTTCTAATATCCGATGATTTTGCATTGAAGTCATATTGATTCCGTTCCAACTAATACACCAGCAAGAAGTCATGAATAAAACTTAAATGAAATCTTGCGATTTTTTTATAGCCATTCTATTAAACAACAATGACCAGATTTTCCATGCGAATAAGCAAGAGAATAGCAGATGATTTGCTGATTCCTCAGAGCAATCGCAGAAGACGCATTGGATAGAATCAACTGATAGGATCCACGCTTGAAGAAGCTTCCTTGCACTGAATTTGGCCCAAGAAAACTAACCAGCAAAAAGATAAACTTTTGACTGAGCAACATATTTCCAAACAAAGAAGAAATCCCAAGAAGGACTGAAGTTAGTCGTTAAAAAAAATATAATTTTTTACTTAACGTGTCAAAAGGATTTGATAGTGTGATTTTT
This sequence comes from Zanthoxylum bungeanum, assembly GCA_019454045.1. Lineage (NCBI taxonomy): Eukaryota > Viridiplantae > Streptophyta > Magnoliopsida > Sapindales > Rutaceae > Zanthoxylum > Zanthoxylum bungeanum. Next base: position 51,441 of record SKCR01017447.1, on the reverse strand, counting down.
AAGTAGTTTTTTTGCCATAAAATTTTAATGTTTTGGGTTACGAATACAAATGTGCATAATATGGACAATAAAAAATATGATTAATTTTTTTAAAGGAATCCATGCCTCCCAAGTATTATACTTCGAGAAACCAACGACGCCATAATACTTCTCTATATGATTTCTTTAATCTATTGATATGCAATATATAAATAGTAAATACAAACTTAAAGATAACTACTGCTAAAATAACTTACGCCCTAAAAGAATAACAAGTACATCACATAACTTATCTTAACGAGACTGCAGCAGTCACTAGCAGCTAGCTTGCCAAGAACTATCACAGATTAATCAATAGTTCATCTAGCAACCACTTGTGAGATTGTTACATAATTAAATGAACATTTTCCCAACTCCACCGTGCCTTTGATTTGTTTCATCTTCTTCATAAGTTTGTATTGAGAAAGCTGCAGGTTATTTGGAGTCATTTATAACACATCAGTTAGGTTCTCATTTATGAACATAGCAGAAACTTCCAACATTGAGGTCTGTCATTTGGGTTCTCTTGAACACACAGTAATGATATTAATTTGCAGAAATGTCATTAAATTCCATGAGGAATTTGTATCATCTAGTGACTCATCCATAAACTCCATGCCTTTCCCATATTTCCACATCTCATATGCCTGCAATTATCAAATATTATCGAGTTACATTCACTTAACTAGTACTATAAGTTTTGATCCCGTGTGCATTGAGAAGGGATTTCGAAGAAACTTACGTACGCTATTAGACTTAAATTTTCATTATGCCCATATCTAATGAAAAGTCTTCTACCACTTATAATTTACAACAGAAGAACCCTAAAACTACAGACGCTGCAATATCAGGTAATTACAAAAGTTAACGAATAACTAAAAACTTAAATTGATCGATAAGGGCTCAAAAAAATATTAAAAACGAGTCTTGGCGACAAACATACGTAGGCATATAGGTAAAGAATAGATAATACCATTTAGGAGAAATATATTTACTTACATATTATTAAATCATGATAGTCACGTCATGCCGTTTTACACACCATCCTATATTTCATAAAAACATGGCTAACATTAAAATACATTTCATATTTTTATATGCATAATATAATGACATATATATATATATAAATAACTTTAAACCATAATTAAGGTGAGAAACTGAATCTCTACGTCAACCTGACTTTTAAAACGTGAAATCAATCTAATCACGTTGAGGCACATGAAGCTTGTTTCAAAAATGGGCCCCACCGACCAATTACCTCCAATAATTGATCTTAAAACAGTACCTTGCATCTCGGGATATAAAACGATTTATAATTAAATCCCTGAATATCTAATAAAAAATCGGTATGATTCCATTTAAAATACAAACTCCCATTTACAATTTAATACCATAAAACTTGCCTATCCGGGACCTACAACAATTACCACAAATTCACAATCCATACTTCAAATCTCAAATCCACAAACCAAGTTTTATACGATCTAATAACCCGAATTCAATAAATTTTATATGCGACAATACATAAAATTATACCATAAAATATATATTTATTCATAAGAGAATAGTTATTGATTTAAGTGTAAATATTCAAATTCATAATAATATATAATGATGCCAAGTCATCTATCATTGGATTTGATGATATCTATCAAGGATTGCAACAAAATAATCACTGATCCTCCTTGATTGTAGAAATTTTCAATCTTCTATTCAAGTAATCATTCTATAATTTAGGATTTTGGAGATAAATTTTCCTTTTCTAATTATCTTTCTTTGTATTCTGTTTATATTCAAACCATAACCTTCTGAAAATGTTTATACTTTATAGCTCTGTTTGGTGTTGTGATAATAATTTCACATCCAAAATCAAACAATTAAAAATAATGTTAAATCCACACCATTTTATTATTTCTTTTTTTTGGATAACCGGGGTGTCCGGGGCCAGCTTACGCGCACCTCGACTAATCCTGGGACCTGTGCCCGTGCCCCGTGCCCTCAGAAGTTTCCCAACACAGATCAGGGTAAGTCGCTGGCTTTCACACCAGGGGCATGACCCCAAGGAAAATACATCTAGTGGGATTCGAACATGAACCTGAGAGGGAGCAAACCACTCAAGCCCAATTTTATTATTTCACTACAAGCCAAACCACAATACCAAACATAACCCATATAAATGGAAAGCTCCAAATCACAAGTGTGGTTGTGATTCTCAAATATTTAGTTTGAAATTTAGATTTAAATCAATATATATATTTTTTTTGGATAACCGGGGTGTCCGGGCCAGCTTACGCGCACTCGACTAATCCCCGGAACCTGTGCCCCGTGCCCTCAAGAAGTTTCCAAACACAGATTTAAATCAATATTTAAGTCAAAATATCCCCCACCCTTTTTGTAATTTATAATTTGGTTAAATTCATTAAGTTTTTTAATCTATCTATACTATCAAATATTTCAAGGGATTGTTCAATTGTATTTCGCTTATTATATCAAGTCCATGAATTATTTTAATAATAAAAAAATATAATTAAAATTAAAAATCTAAAAAAAAATTGAGAAAACTGTATATTTATTCATAAGAGAATAGAGTGATTTGTTAAATCTCTTGCTTAATAATAAGATTTTATAAGAGCTTTTTATTTATATAATACGCTTAAAATCCTCTACAATCTATCCATTAATAAAATTCTTAAGAATATGTTAACTTTTGAATCTAACAATTTTTTGTTATTTTTTATTAATTTTTTGTTTCACATTAATTGTTTAAATATTAATTTCTCATCTTTTTTTTTCCTCCCGACCAACTCAATTAAGAATATGTATATTTTTTCTTAGCTTATAAAATATTTTTGTTTAAGAAATTGTGTTACCTTACAATAACTTTTTTAGTGACCACGCATCAATTAACTCAACTCCACTCCAAATTAAATACGTCAGCTTATAATTAAACCATTAATCTATTTATTTATTGATATATTTTAATTATAACTTAATCGCAACCTACTTTCGTTCCTACTTATGTGAGTATGGTTCAATCTTATATCTATTATTTCCACATAAGGTATTTTATCAACTAAGTAGCTGACACCCATAAAAATATGGTTGATATAAAGAAAAAGTGGCAATTCTAGTCATGGAGAGACATTTAGTTTCCAATTATATATGTTATTAAAAAAAAATCTGGAAGACACTTAATTTAAACGGAGAGACATTTAGTTTCCAATTATATATGTTATTAAAAAAATTCTGGAAGACACTTAATTAAAACAGATTTAAATTCGATATGTTGAATTGAGTTTTATTTTATACTAAATTTTTTATAAATTATTTTTGATAATTATTAAATAATAATTTAAATTAATTGAATTTTAACCGTACATTACTTTTAAAGCACACGTGAAAAAAAATATAAAAAAATTTAATATACGCACTACTAAATCCAAATTCAATTATTTATCCTTTCTTAAAACAATTTTTAAGGCTGAATAATGGGAGAACGTGTTTATCACACAAACTTGATGCTATAAACTATCAAATTAATAGTTTAGAAGGGAAAAGAAAATAACTTTACTTACACCTACAAAAATGAATATAAAAATTAATTTTAGATTGACATGCTTAAGCTTGAATTACATGTCAATTTGATCGTATGCATAATATAAGATTATAATTTTATAGTTATTTTGATAAGTAACTATAAAAAATAATAATTCTTAAGCATATATTCGAAAGCAATCCAAATGTTAAACAGAATAAACTTTTGATCTCATGTTGATAGATGTCTGAATAAAATTACAGGTGTATTTATTTAGTTTTATGCTGATAAACATTTAGGTAGCACTATAATTATTAACTTTTAAGATAGACTCTATTAGTATATGCGATATTATTCTCATACATTTCAGGGCCTAAGTGTGATTCGTCAAATAAAAACTAACTGCATAGATACAATAGTAACATTCAAATTTGTTTCTTTATAAAAAAGAACAAAGAAATTCACACTATAGAACACAAAAACAAACAAATATAACTAACTATAAGAGGAGAAAAATCAAACTACTTCCACAAAACCTAAAATTCCAAAACAAAATTAAAATTGAACAGAATAAATAGATCTGTCTATTTGTTAACCAATTTGGACTCGGTCAATCAATCTGTATTCATACAAGACATACAGTTAGCTAGCAACCACAAAGAGAAAAGAAGAGTATGTGTTGATTTGAAAAGATAAGAAATGAATGAACATGAATAAAAGTCATCAAACACGTCATTGTAACAAGAGGAGACTCGCATAAATATGAATTATATTTGAATTTCGTGTTAAGTTAAGTTTTTTTATAAATTGTGATTCTTAATTATTGTATAAGAATTTATAAATAATTAATTTTTAACCGTCCATTATTATACATACATAACATATGATTATAAAAAGATTATATAATTTAAAATTCAATAAATATGATATGCATGCAATGAGTGACAAATAGAGAATAATAAAGTAAATTTTAATAAAAATAATATATAACAATAAAGATGGATTGAATTTATCAATTTTGATCTAATCCCTTTATTTTTTTGAGATAAATTATTTAATAAAAACTGTTAAAACGGGACAAGAAAAATTATCAATATTTACAACAATACCGACCTTTAGTTTAAATTACAGGACTGAAATAGCATTTATATAAAGTAGTGGGAGAACACGAAGAACTGTTGAGCTTGTAATAAGCCGCTTAAGCCAATGGCATCCCAAATGATCAGCATCATCTTATTCTTCCAAATGTTATTCAATTCCAAATTTTACCAAGCAAAAGCAGAAACACTGATCAGGGTCGGTTACTGGGAATCAAGTGAAATGTTCCCCATTTCGGCCATCGATTCCGATCTCTTTACCCACTTTATTTTCGCTTATGCTGATATTAATTCCACCACTTACCAGCTATCTTTATCACCATCTGATGAGTACCAATTCCCAAAATTTACAAAAATGGTGAAACAAAAGAACCCTTCGATCACCACACTTCTTTCCATTGGAGGAAACAACACAAACTATTCAACTCTTTCTTCAATGGTGGGAAACTCGTCTTACAGAAAATCTTTCATCGACTCCTCAATAAGGTTAGCTAGGCTTTATGGCTTTCAGGGCCTAGATTTTAGTTGACAAAAATCCAAAGACAATCACTGATATGTCCAAAATGGGTAATCTCTTGAGGAGTGGCGCGCTGCCACAGAATCAGAGGCAAAAAACTCTAGTGATCGCACTCCCAGAAATCCCAACTGATCTTGACAGCAAAAGTCAAGTACTCACCAGAGAATTTATACCCTGTGAACTCAATACAACGAAACTTGAATTGGGTTCATGTTCGTACTGCTGAGTACAACACGCCTCTGTCAACAAACTTCACTGCAGCTCATGCAGCTCTGTATGGGTCAAGTAGCTTTGCCAAAAATACAGATCAGGGTATAAAGGCTTGGATTGAGGGAGGGCTATCGGCGGATAAGTTGGTTTTGTGTTTGCCTTTCTATGGCTATGCATGGACACTTGTGAACCCCAAGGAAAATGGTATTGGTGCACCAGCAACAGGATCAGCCTTTTACGGAAATGGACTTGTTAGATATAAAGAGATCAAGAATTACATAAAACAATATGGAGCTAGTAATAATGTTCATGTTATGTACAACTCAACTTACGTGGTGAATTACATCTCAATTGGCAACAACTGGTTTGGTTTTGACGATGTCGAGGCTATCAGAGTTAAGATTTCTTATACCAAGGAGAAAAGGCTACTTGGTTACTTTGTGTGGGCAGTTTCCTTTGATGATTATAATTGGGTGCTTTCTCGAGCTGCAGGTAACGCATTTCTGGTGGATTAATTGGGTCAATTCGTTGGAAATGTTCAAGTCATTAACTGGGTGAATTATTTTCAGCACAAAAAGACAGGATTGATCCTTCAACTCAAGTGAAAAATAATAAAGATGGACATAGTCATTGGCGTCTGTTGGTACTCACCCTTTCGATTGCAGCGGCAGCTGCGATTCTCCTTCTATGCTTTTGTATATATCACAACAGGATGAAAAAACTAAAGTTAAAGGGTAAGTATTTCAGCAACTCATTGCATAGAAAGAATTATATATATTCAGCATTCGTGTACTAATAATTAATCTTTGTTGATGTTATAAGGGACAGAGGACTCCACTGAAACATCAAACAAGAGAGCAAAAAATGTAGCAGATGCTGGAGACTTCAACAGAAATGTTCCTAATCTAGAAGTATATAGTTTTGCTGACATAGAGGTAGCCACGGAAGAATTTTCAGCTAGAAATAAGCTTGGGGAAGGTGGATATGGTCCTGTTTACAAGGTAACATATTGTTAGGATAATATTTCTCATCCTATTAATTCATTAGTGAAAGATATATACGAAACTTCCATGGTTTTTCTTTTTTGAAGGGTGTATTACCTGACGGACAGGTAATAGCAGTGAAGAAACTTTCAAAAACATCGACACAAGGATTTGAGGAATTCAAGAATGAAGTTATGCTTACTGCAAAACTCCAACATGTAAATCTTGTGCGAGTTTTGGGTTTTTGCATTGAGAGAGAAGAGCCTATGTTGATCTACGAGTACATGCCAAACAAAAGCTTGGACTGCTATCTTTTCGGTTAATTTTCTGTGTTTTAAGCTACTTAAATTGAATAATTATTATTCATAATTCAATTATATATCACAAATAAATTGTCCTTAATTATATTTGGTGCAGATCCCATCAGAAGGCTTATTTTGGGTTGGAAAAAACGTGTTATTATCATTGAAGGAATTACTCACGGACTTTTATACCTTCAAGAATATTCAAGATTTACTATTATTCATCGAGACTTGAAAGCTAGTAATGTTCTATTAAATGAAGATATGAAACCTAAAATATCAGATTTTGGTATGGCAAGAATTTTTATAAAAGAAAATCTTGAGGCAAACACAGAACAAATTGTTGGAACAATGTAAGTATATTTCTCGTACATGATAATCTTTATATTTCTCGTACATGATAATCTTTAATCGAGCTTTTGTTTGTTTTCTCTTTATACATAGAAAAATTATGAATAGAAAAATTATGAATGTACATAAAAGTGCATAACACATTGTACCGAAGATAAAAATATTTTTTACTATACAGTGAAATATTTATTATCTTGTAGTTTTTTTCGTAATATGTTGTGCAATTTCTATGCTTCTGAATACATGCAAGTACAGTAGCAGCAAAAATGTAAAGAACACAGAGAATTATATATATAAGACATATTCCAACATATATCATCAATAATATACATGTGGTATAGTAAAAATAAGGATATATTAGTATGCAAACCCTTTTCTTTTTTGAAATTATTAGAAATTCCACTATCAAACCACCTCTTTCGAGTTTAAGCGGAGCAGATAAAATTCTCACAGAGGCGTGTACTCTATATATACTTACGTAGTGGTTGATGATTACCAAATGTAGAGGCTTCATTTCTCCTGAATACGCTCGCAGAGGCGTGTACTCTACCAAATCAGATGTATATAGTTTTGGAATTTTACTTTTACAAATCATAAGTGGGAAAAGGCTTTCTACACTATACGGCATCAATGAAAATTTAGGCCTTCAAGAGTATGTAAGTTTCTTCAACTAATAACCCTTTTTATGCACTTAATTAGTGCAAAATATATTACAACGTCATATAATATTGTATTTATATTTTCAGGGATACGAGCTATGGAAAGAAGGCAATGGCATGGAGTTTGTAGATCCAATATTAGAGGATAAAGATTCCTCTTGTAAATTAATGAGATGCCTGCAAATAGCTTTGCTGTGTGTCCAGGAGAATCCAAATGATCGACCTTCAATGTTGGAAGTTTCCTCAATGCTCAAGAATGGAACCACAAATATAAATACTCCCAAGAAGCCTGCTTTTTCAAGACAAGCTGATGAAATCAAAGAAGATGAACAGAATAAATCTACAACACAGTTGGAAATATGTTCATCTTATGATGTATCAGTTTCGGAAGTGGTACCTAGATGAATGTACACCCAATATGAAACAAATCAAGATAAAAAATATATATATAACAGAAAAAGAGCTGCAGCTCTTTTGGAAGGGCACATTTATAAATTATATCTGTTATGGAGATCTATCTCCTATGTAAAGTTATGGACAAATTTTTATTTTTAAATTCTTATATTTATATTTCGATTCTCAAATAGTCTTTAATATCTAATAAAATAGGTATTTTATTATTTTCAATTATCTTTGGATTTTTAATTAAAACAGATTGTGTTTTTATCAATTTTCATATACGAAGAGTCATGCTTTTTGTATGTGTTAGGCCTGGGCATCGAGTAGGATCCGATAATATCGGATCGGATCATTTTTATCGGGTTCGTCGAATTTCAGATCGAATAAGATAAATTTGATAACTGTCGGATCGAATTGGATTTTATCCGATTTGATAACGAATATGAATCCGATAGAGAATCCGATTTAATAATGAATTCGAATTCGATAAAGAATCTGATTTGATAATGAATCCGGTAGTAGATTCGATTCAATAACATATCCGATTCGATAACGAATTTGATTCGATAAAGTTGAAATGAAAATTTGAAACTCATATCAATTTTATCGATTCGGATTAGAGAACTTAAAATTCAAATCAATTTTATCAAATTGGATCTGTTATCGAATCGTATCTGTTATCAAATCGAATCCACTACCGAATTCGTTATCAAATTGGATGCTCTATCGGATTCGGATATGTTATCAAATCGAATTTATCTGATCGTTAAGATTTCAAATCGGATCGAATAAATTCGATTAGTTTCGATAGTTATTGGATCAAATCCAATCTAATTCGATAAGGACTTAAAATCTGATCGAACTAAACAAGTCCACTCTTATCGAATCGAATCGAATCAGATTCAGATTCGGTCCAAATCAGATAGTGCCCACCCCTAGTATGTGTGATTGAGAAACTCATTTGTGACCGGTAGTATTATTTTATGAGTTAATCTTCTATTGTAGTAGTACTCCCATGTATATTGTCGATATTAGATAAGACAAAATAATAACATATTGTGCTTTTAATATTGATAAAATGTTATATCAATTACCTTAGTATTCAATATGTTTAAATTGATTTATCTTCCGGTTATTGTATGGGAAGTGAAACCTTCAATTGAATAATAAAATGAATCAAATATTAAATATAGGAACATAATACAAGAAGGATTATTGACTCTTTGGTGCCTTTTTTCTCTTAATAATCTTAGGTAATTTTCATAATTTTCATTCTAATTTACCAATTAAATCATTTTTCTTTAATTAAGTTATTGTTAACGTTCTTATTAAGTAAATGAGTTCTTTCATAATATTTCTGAGGAATCGACACCCCAATTATAATGCGATAACCGCAATTATTTTTTTGAACGTAATCATATATGCTGTCCATTTTAGAGTATACTTCCTTACAATATCAATGTGATGAATTTTAAATAGAATTTATATGTAATGGAATTATTTTAAATCCACCAAATAAAGATTGTTTATAAATTTGATATAATTAAATAAATTTCCAGGACATATTTAATTAATATGAGATTATAGCTTTTACCATGTCCTCGTTACTCAATATTTGTTCAAACCTTAGCTGATTTTCTCAAAGATGTAAACTGGGCAATAAATTTACGAGTGGTACCACATAGACCATGTGTGTGCCATTTCTTAAACAAGTGACAAAACACAAAAAAACAGTAAACAGTATAAACTTTAAGAAATAATATCTTCAGTACAATTAAGATATATATAATGTGATATCATCAAGAAATTAGCAATGATATGTATAATTCAATATCCATTTTTTAGTTATTTTTTTTAATATTTTATATATGTATATAATAATAAATTATTGAATTATACGAATTATATTATTTTCTATATTAATTATAATTTTCTCCAAAAACTGACCACCAAAGAGAATGTCCTTGTTGACTTTTCTACAAGAGCGAAAGAGTGAACGTGGGCAAGCTTCAAACTAAATTTCACCACAACACGCAAAAAGCGCATGGGTCATTAATTTTTCTTTCTTTTTTTGTTTTTTTTCACTATTCTATGGCCTTTTTAGATTTAAAAAATAAAAATAATGTGTTGCGCTTTTTTTTCTGTCGTGGAGAAAGAAAGAGCGTGTAAGGTTCAAATCTCCTCGAGACAAAGTCTCGTAATGAGTGTGTTGATTAAGTGAATAAGCCTCCAAGGGCGCAAGCACACAAATGATTAAATATATAAACTATAAAAAATAAAAAATAAAATACTCATTTGAGTCTTTATTTGATCGAGGCTTTCCTCTTCGCATGAGTGAGTCTTTTATAGTGGAACTTGTAAACTGCTTGGACGGTTTCAGTCCTTAACTTCCCTGTGACTGCCTGGTCGTGCCTCCAATCGTTGAATTGTGCGCCATAACTGTTTGATCGTGGAGGGAAACTGCCTAACTGTTGTAATCGTGGGATCATGTGTTCGGTCGGTCTGAGTCCTCTGTCGTTCTAATCGATGTGTCATCTGGTGACTGATCTGATCGCTCTTCCCCTCGTCACCCTGCTTTCCCTTGTCTTTTCCTCCTTTGTTCATTTGCTTTAGGGCGATTTTGCTCTAGGGTGACTTTCTTCTGTCAATAATTGTCCCCCAAATTCACATTGATTGAATTGGAAATGAAATCGAGGTGAATTTCTTCATATCAGGGTGATGGGTGTCGGCCTATAAGTCCTCGCGTTACGACACCTGTCTATGGCAACTTTATAATTTCTTCCTCATTTTCCCGCACTTTCTCTCGTTCGACTGCACTCATTTGAGACTGACAGTCTTTCTACTCGTTTGGCTGTCCTAAGCAAAGATTGGCGCTTTTTTCTCTCGTTCGGATGTACTAATTGAGGACTGGCGCTGTTTCTTCTTGTTCGAGGGAGGCCATTACACTAATTGAGGATGGCTCGATGGGCATTCCTTCTCGCCCTCGGCTAGCTAGCTACTCGACCAATATTTCAGTACAGGTAATCTGCGAAACTGGGGGGTGCAGTACCTTCCAACAGAGGAACTCGGTCAGCCGCTGTCAACAGACGTAACCCATCCACAACATTACATTCCATTTTACAACTCAACCCGTGTGGATGGCCGTTGGCAAATTTTTTTTACATTCCATTTCACAACTCATTAAAGAAAAGCTTTTGTTTCCGACAACCCATTTTCCATATAGAGATTTTCCTTTTCCGGCTCTGCTCTACTCCTTCCGTTCATCCCTCTCTCCATCCATTCTTCTATTGAATTATTCACCATCCTACGCTCCCTACCTCTCACTATCGTCTTATTATGGAAGTTGTTTTTCGTCGGTTCCTCACAGACGATGCCGAATGTTGACGGCTGATTGTCGTCTCAGGGGTTATATGGGAATGCCATTCCTCAGGACAATGTTTTGAGCAGGGTCGGCGTATGGCCGAGTAGTTGGAAGAGGTTACAAGCTGCCATTTGGAGCATTCTTTTTAAACCTCCCCTTTATATACTTCCAAAACGTGATACTATTCTCATTTGCAATGTTTCCCATGTGCTAGTTGACCGATTGACGGGTTCTCTGCTCTAAACGTGACTTTGTCGAAAGTAGCCTGCAGTCTGATGGTTTTGTTACATCAACTCTGCTTTATATTCTCCCACATTCTAATAATGGTGACAACATTGGTTCCCGTCTGGACACGTGCTCCGTGTACGACTCGTGTTGACACATGTAAATGAAAATCATAGATTTTCGATTTTCATCGGTTGCCAAAATGATTGGCTAGATACAATGTTGAGCTCCCCAAAATCATTTCTGCTTTGGCCCGAGTTGGTCTTGAAAAGGAGTTTGGCCGATCTAGTGAAAAATCGATGCTGAGAGAGCGGCGGAACTTGACTTCTGAAAGAGTTGCCTGACGAGCTTCAGCGATCTTCGGCCGGCCAATAATTGTGTAATAATGTAGGATATTTCATCGTCCAGGTGTTGTCAGCGATCTTTGGCCGATCAGTAATTATGTAAATTTGTAGGACGACGTTATCGTCCAAGTGCTGAATATTGAGGACGTTTTCGTCCCGTGATAATGAATACTCTCTATATTATATTGAGCAGTCTTGTCCTTATTGCAAGGACATTACATTCTCGCGAGGACACATATTATTTTCAGATTTATACCGTTTATCGCCCTAACATGCATTTTTTATTCAACTTCTTTTAAATGATAGCCCCTATTGGCAATACAACTTTTTTTACCCTCGAATGGGCCTTCCCAATTAGGCGACACCTTTGCCAGATACCGATCTTGGAATCTGGTACCAAGTGGCAATATAGTTTTTCAATACACAATTTGCGCCTTATTCTGAACGATTTAGCCATGACTTTCTGATTGTATTCATTGGCCATTTTTTTTCTTTTGTGCTTCCAAACGATTAATGACATCGCATTTAATATCGTCCAATTCTAACAAATTTTGGATCATTGCTTTGCTATAGTCCTCATTTGTTAATTCTTTTTGCAGCATCACCATAGTGGACTCAATATTAACCTCAACTAGTAGTACAGCTTCTTGACCATATACTAATTGAAATGGCGTGACCGAGGTACTCGTTCATGGTGAAGTTCTGTACGCCGATAGAGTCTAACTCAGACACTTGTCCCATCGTCTGGCATTGTCCGTCACCATTTTCCAAATTAACCCTTTAAGGGTTTTATTGGATGACTCTGCCTGACCGTTTGATTGAGGGTAATATGGAGTGTTGTTTACTAGCCGGATCCCATATTCGGCCAGGAAGATTTTTACCCTCTCGCCATTTAACGAAGTACTATGGTCCACCATTATTGTTTATGGTATACCGAATCGGTGAATGATGTGCTCATTTATGAACTTGATGACTTGCTCTTGAGAGATCTCTATTACTGGAATAGCTTCCACCCATTTGGTAAAGAAATCTGTGGCGACGATAATGAAAGGGTGTCTCTTGCTTGAAGTGGTCAACTGACTAGCTTTATGCTCGCCAGCGTGTGCACCATGTTGGCCGCCCAACATACCCTCAAGTATTAACAATTAATGTTGATACATGTATAACACCCCAGTTTATTTTTTTTCCGAATTTTAATTTATTAATTTTGGCTTGTTAGAATTTTAGGATTGAATTGTTTAGTTTACAAAAGTCAGATTTGAAAATGATAAAAGGAATAAATTGAGGGAGACAATTGATAATTATCTTGTAGTATATATGAAAAAAGGGAAAACCAATTGTATTCCTTGCATTCTTTTCCCGCAGCCGTTCGTGAGAGAGAAGAAAATAATTGAGAGAGGGAAAAAAGAAAGAAGAAAAAAAGAGAAAAAGAGAGGAATTTGGCCTCGATCCATCTGATTCGGAACCGTTCTCGACCAGATCTTTGAGAGAAAACATAGATATCGATGAGAGGATCGTTTTGACAGTAATTTCATCTCGGGAAATTTCCTATTTTGTACAAATCTCGGTAAGGAATTTTTAATGGTTTTTCTTGATTTCTCATTGATCCGGAACTCCAATTGAAAAATCGTCAGCAGTTTTGGAATCGGGAGGGGGGGAGGAAGATTCGGCCACCTAAAAATTTGAATTCTGGCCGGCGCGTGGCACTCACGAGTGCCTGTACAGTTGTGCGTGAGGCCCACGGGAGGCCTGGATGAGCGGCGCGTGTCTCACACGGGCCAGACAGTTTATTCATACCGACTTTCCGAGTCTTCATCCGTGATTTTCGAACCATTCCGAGTAGTAACGGACCTCCGAATCTTAATTTTCGTATAAATTATCGTTTTGTTCGGTTTATGCATGTTAAGTATTTCGAATGTAAATCGCTTTAAAGTATGATTAGTTTACATGCTTAGACCATATAAATGATTGTCTTGTGGTTGGAAGTGAATGAAAAATTTAACTAGAGAATATGGTCAAGTAAGATTATGTTTGGAAATTATTGTGAGCCCGAGATTTGTGTTAGTGATGTTGAATTGAAGTGAATTGTGAATGTGTATGTTGGGAATATAATTTGAATGTAAGTTAATGATTATGGATTGTATAATGGAAGACCGTATTATAGACGAAACTTTGCCGAAACTTTGTTAGAATTTCGAGAGCGATTGAGTCATGTTTCTTGCATTTTCTTTCATCTATTCTAATTATGATTATGTTCCTTATCGTAAATTATTTTGTCTCTTTAAGTGATCGTGATACCGTAAGTGGGGTCTGAAAGTTCAATTTTATCCTAAGGTTCTGACCCTATGCGGAATTACAAACAATAAGCAGGACAAGTCTTGTTACTGCTACTATGGATAAATAAATAGGCAACCACAGTAACAATTAAATAAAATTATGATGCAACATATTAAAACAATAATAGAAATTAAAGCAGAAAAATAAATCAAACCACACAAAATTCAACACAATGATTTTGGTGACGAAGGGGAAAACTCTTACGAGTAAAAAACCACTCCGGGAATAGGCTACCACCCGAATCCACTATATAGAGAAAAAATTACAGCGATGGTCAAGACCTATGGTGGCAACTCCACCGACTCAAGTACCTCAATACTGCAAGAACTCAAGGCAACTCCTCAAGCCCGCGACCTACGGTTTTCTTCAGATCATCTGAAGTCTCTGAGTAGATTATATCACCAATGACGCCGGAACTCCAACTACCAAACTTCCTCCTAAAGAACTCAAAAGGCTTAGGGAATTTGGGTTAAGTTGTGTTGAAGGTTTAACAAAGAATGGATTTCACCATTAACACATGAGATTCAAAGAGTCTTCAAGGTGAAATCAAAGAGAGTTGAAATCTTTTGAGAGATTTGGCTCAAGGGAAAAGTGTTTCAACTAATGGGGATGGCGGCTACAAGTTTGTTTATATAGGTAGTGTGAAAAGCTAGGATTTTCCAAGGTGAAAAGGGCTAAAAACGCGTCCAGATGTGACTGGTATTTGAAAGGTTTATCGAACGTTTCATGAACGCGTGCCCACTGTAAAGACTCGTTCGAACGCCACTCGAACGCACAACGAACGGATGCTCTCTTGATTGATTTCGTTCGAACCCAACAAGAACGTGACTCAAACGTTTGCTCTCTGGAATACTCACGTTCGAACCCAATAAAGAACGAAGCACCAACACCAATCGTTCGAACACTGCAACGAACGCACCATGAACGCATGTCTGATGCACAACAGCCAAAGACTAGTCTAATTGCACAAAGATCTTCATGACAGATTACAACTCAATTGAACTTATTTTGTCACGGATATTTGCCAATAAAAAATGAAGCTAACAATCTCCCCCTTTGACATTCCGTGACAAAACACTACCTAATACAAAGACTACGGTAATAGACCCAAAAAGCAAAATAGTCAAATGTCAACCATCAAAACAGTGACTTATTACAAATGGACTCGATCTAACACCTAACAAAGTAGTCTTGAAAATAATGCCACCGCAGCAACATACCTGCTACCTGAAACATCCAAAAACAACAACATACCGTGAAAATCATTGAGATAATCAAGTAAAACATAAAGCAGGTAAAAATCTCATGCATGAACAAGTAGAAATCCCTATCCCCCTTAATCTTAACTCCCCTTAAAACGGAGATATCTAAAGGATATTCTACGGCTCACTCCTATATATTAAGGCTATCCCCCTTAATATATTATTCTCCCCCATTTTTGTCACGAAATGACAAAGGGTAAAAGAAACAGAAAAATAATAGGAGAACAAGAGACAACACATGCAAGAGCATAAACAGACAGGAGTACTCCCCCTCACTAACAAGTACATATAGTTAGTAAAATAACATACGGGAAATAAATCAAAACTCAGAAAGGTGCACAGGAAAGAACAAATTGGTATGCAATAACATGAATCACACACAAGCACATACTGAGATAAATAAAAAAAATCATGTTAAAAACTGACTGAAACAACATTTCAAGCTGATACAATGATACTCAGTCAGTATTCAGCTGTTTATGACATGAAACAATATGCATCATTTTAAAGTGGCTAAATACAACACTTATGCATATGACATAACACCAAAGCATATAAGGCACTTGCGTGAAAAATAAAGTGCACAACAAATCAAGGCTTAAGACCTTATTTTATGAGCTGGACACAGCCAAAGAAATCCATCTCAAAACAAACCAAGTCCACACAATAGATGTTCAAAGCCATCACCACTAGGACCTGAAAATAAGCAACATTGGTTGCATGCTATATTATTTACCCCATAAATATCACGAGCTCATATTTAACAACTCTTTCGAGTGAAGAGTTTTTGCCCTTATCTTTTGAATTTGGCCATTTTGTCTATTTTACACTTGAGTCTCATTTTTTTTTGGTATTTTTCAGATTTTAACAAACAAAAATAAAGACACAAACAGGCTTTTAAAACATCCAATAGTACGTGGAGTTGTATCCCGAGTGCAGATCATACTACCGTCCATTCAGAATCGGCTATGAAATTTTTGTCCGGGTTTCCATCCTATAAACCAATGGATATATAACAAAAATAAGACATACACACACCCATATGCTGTGAAAACAAAATAAACGTGAAAAAACAATCCGGAACTAATCATATGGACTTTTACCATTTATATATCATAGTAAATAAATTACGAAATGATAAAAGGCAATTTTAATATTACATAGTCAATTTTGTACAAAAACACAATGTCTTTTACAAACAGTGATGCTATGGGTCATAATTGTCTAACAATATCCCACTTGGCCTATAGCCAGTCACTCAAGCATCTAACACCTGAACTATGTATGTGCTTCTCAAACTTTTCCTGTGAAATAGCTTTCGTCAGCGGGTTTGCAATGTTGTCATCTGATGCGACCTTCTCGATCTTCACATCGCCACGATGTATGATCTCACGAATCAGATGGAAATGTCGAAGAACATGCTTGGATCGTTGATGAGACCGTGGTTCCTTAGCCTGCGCTATAGCCCCGTTATTGTCACACAATAATGGAACGGGCTCAGCTGCTAACGGAACTACTCCTAATCCAATTAGGAATTTACGGATCCAAACTGCCTCTTTTGCTGCTTCAGATGCAGCAATATACTCCGCTTCTGTTGTTGAATCGGCAACAGTCTCTTGCTTGGAATATTTCCAACTTACTGCTCCATTGTTCAAACAAAATATGTACCTGGATTGCGACTTAGAGTCGTCTTTATCGGTTTGGAAACTTACATCGGTATACCCAGTTACCTCAAGTTCTCCATCTCCATAAATCAAGAAAGCATCCTTAGTTCGTCTAAGATACTTAAGGATGTTCTTAACTGCCATCCAGTGACCATCACCTGGATCGGCCTGATAGCGACTACACATGCTCAAAGCATACGAGACATCAGGTCGCGTACATATCATGGCATACATGATCGATCTGACTGCCGAGGCGAACGGTATCCGACTCATGCCGTTTCTCTCATCTTGAGTTTTAGGACACATGTCCTTAGATAGAGAGATGCCATGTGACACTGGCAACAGTCCCCTCTTGGACTGATCCATGTTGAATCTTTTCAACACTTTGTCAATGTATGTACTCTGAGAGAGTCCAAGCAGCTTTCTAGATCTATCCATGTAGATCTTTATTCCTAGAATAAAGGCTGATTCTCCCAGATCTTTAATGGAGAATTTTAATGAAAGCCAAGCTTTCACCGATGTTAACATGGGAATGTCATTGCCCATAAGCAATACATCGTCAACATAAAGGACAATGAATGTCAGTGCGCTCCCACTAACCTTCTTATATACACAAGGATCATCCTCGTTTTGAATGAAATCATATTCTTTTATGATCTCATCAAAATATTGGTTCCATGACCGCGATGCTTGCTTCAGTCCATAAATGGACCGATTTAACTTACAAACCTTGTTTGCAAGTCTAGGTACGATAAAACCGTCAGGCTGTTGCATATAAACATCCTCCAAAAGGTTTCCGTTAAGGAAAACGCTTTTAACGTCCATCTGCCATATCTCGTAATCGAAATATGCAGCAATAGCAAGCATTATCCGAATGGATTTAATCATGGCAATCGACACCATGTCGTTGACGATACCCCTTCGCTACAAGCCTAGCTTTGTACGTTTGTACGTTGCCTTCCATGTCGATCTTCTTCTTGAAGATCCATTTTCATCCAATAGGCTTTACGCCTTCTGGTGCATCAACCAGTGTCCAAACTTGGTTGGTGTACATGGAATCCATTTCGGACTTCATGGCCTCTTGCCATAAAGCGGAATCGATATCTTGTATCGCTACCTCATACGTAGCCGGTTCGTCTTCCTCAATGAGATTAATATCTACATGAGGCGAGATCAGAAACCCATACCTCTCAGGTTGTTTCCTGACTCTCTCCGACCTACGCGGTCCTTGTGTAATAGAAGATTGTGGTACAGTCTCATCCCAGATGGACTGTTCTTGTTCCGTTGAGGATTCTATGCCAGGAACAGTATCACTCCGATTTTCATCGAGTTCTACTTTCCTCCCACTTACCACTGTATTTAGGAATTCCTTCTCAAGGAAAACCGCATGTAGAGCAACAAATACTTTGTTCTCTCGTGGGTGATAGAAGTAATATCCTTTGGTTTCCCTAGGATATCCTACGAATAGGCATTTATCCGATTTGGGCTCAAGTTTGGTACCTTCCAAACGTTTGACGTATGCCCAGCATCCCCAAATCTTTAGGAATGAGAAACCCGGTTTATTTCCTGTCCATATCTCATATGGTGTCTGTTGTACAGACTTTGACGGAACCTTATTCAAAATAAGAACTGCATTGTTTAATGCATATCCCCAGAAGGAAATAGGTAGCTCAGTGCGACTCATCATATACCTTACCATGTCCAACAGAGTTCGGTTTCTCCGTTCGGATACACCGTTTAATTGCGGTGTTCCAGGAGGAGTCCACTGTGAAAAAATACCATATTCTTTCAAGTAATCTAGAAACTCATTGCTCAAGTATTCGCCACCACGGTCCGACTGTAATGTCTTTATACTCTTGCCGGTCTGTTTTTCAACTTCGTGTCGAAACTCTTTGAATTTCTCAAAAGTTTCCGACTTGTGTCTCATAAGATACACATAACCATAACGCGATGCATCATCCGTAAAGGTTACGAAGTATTCGAATCCACCTCTAGCCTGGCTAGACATGGGCCCACAAACGTCACTATGAACGAGGGCTAACAGTTTGGTGGCGCGTACACCTTTACCGCTAAAAGGTGATTTAGGCATTTTGCCTAATAAGCAAGATTCGCAGACGTCATATGAATTTGGATCAAATCCGTCCAAGTACCCACTCTTCAAAAGTGTGGATATGCGAGTCTTGTTAATGTGTCCCAGACGACAATGCCACATGTAAGTCTCATCTTTGTTACTTAGTTTGAGCCTTTTGTTTGTTACATTATATGTTTGAGATTGAATTATATTCAAAATATAAAGACCATTATTAGCATCAGCTGAACATATCTCAAAATCATCTTTATAAATAAAACACTCAGTGTTTCGGAATACAAAAGTGTACCCGCATTGGGTCAAACAAGATACAGAGATAATAATCCTAGTCAAACTAGGTACATAATAACAGTCTGATAGTTTAAGTACATGCCCCGAAGGCAGTTCTAAAACAAAAGTGCCCACGACTAAAACAGCAACAGGTGTCCCGTTTCCAACACGCAGATCAATCTCTCCTGAAGCCAGTCTCCTGCTAATCTGCAGATCCTGCACATCAGTACATATATGAATACCACAACCAGAATCAAAAATCCAATTTTTAAAACTAGAAGTAGCCATGTTTATTTCAATAACAAACATACCTGAGGCCGGTGCCTTGCCCGCCTTTATCTCATTCTGAAGCGCCTTGTACTCGCGGCAGTCACGCTTCCAGTGACCCCTCTTGCCGCACAGTAGGCAAACATCTTGAGATTTGCCCTTTGGCTTCCCAGAAGCCTTTGACTTTTTGGCCTTGCCTCTTTGAATATGCTTCTTCTTCTGCACACCTCCAGTCGCCTTGGGCCCAGCCCTAGGTCCATGAGATGTCGTTGTAAAGTACGCCTCGCGCTTGTTGCCTTTGTGAAGCTCCTTTTCAGCCTCCTTGAGAGTTGATAGTAACTCTCCAAGAGTATCACTGTTGTTCATCAAATTATAATTTATGATGAACTGTCTCCAGGAATCGGGGAGAGATTGAAGGATCATATCCACAGTAATCTCTGCCTCAAAGACTATCCTCATGTTGGCCAGCTCATCGATGTCAGCAATCATCTGAGCCACGTGGGACTCAACAGACATGGCATCTGTCATCCGTGAGCGAAAGAGCTTCTTGACTAACTCGTACCTTTGCATCATCTTGTTAGAGCGATGCAGATCTTGCAACATCGCTAACATATTATAAGGATCCAAGTCCCTATTTTATCTGGGAAAGTGCTGAGTCATCGAAGCAAGCATAATGGACTGAGTTGTGTCACAATCATCGCTGTGAGTCTTCCAAAGCTCCAGCTCAAGTGTCTCATTCGGTCCGGGCTTAGGCCCAAGAGGTCTTTGTATAGTATACAATAGCCTCTTTGAACCTAGGACAATCCTAAGGTTCATTTCCCAATCTGCAAAATTCGTGCCCTTGAAGACATTATCTCCCATGATAATGTCACATATATTTCCTTTGCCAGTCATCTTGATCTACGATAGTCTAACTATCTAGTCAACGATAATGGGTACAGTCTAACTGTTACATAGAAAAATAACAATATATTAGTCCAACTAATAAAGTAATATTGACGAAATTATTTGAAAGCGCGTAAAGCTAAGTATCTGAATGAAATTGCAAATTCAATACTAGTCTCCCACTATTTTTCGGAGAGCCTCTAACCCTCTGTCGAGTACTCGGGAAACCTAGTTTCCTAGTGGACTAGGATCCCGTTAAATAACATACAACCTTGACTTTGGCCAACAAGCTGTATGAAACTTAACTAGGTAGATCTCGAAGATCAATTGGATCTCATCCAATTCCTAGATCCGGTAGGTGGACATCCAAGTCCGAAACACATATACTTTATATATGCAAATATGTCAAACATATTTTCTTAACCTTTTTCCTCTGAATCAACTAAGTCTTGGCTTTGGCACAACAAGCTTAATGATTCCAGTTAAGCGAGACCCGTTGACATGGAAAGTTTCATAATCAATGTCGATGGACAAGAAGTGATCTTGACTTTGGCCAACAAATCACAAGTTGGACAAGACACCGATATGTAACAAAACCTTCATGATTCAAACACATCCGCAATTGAAAAAGGCCTTGAATTTGGCCAACAAGCCAATGCCAACTTTGGATCTTGAGTAAGAATCATTCAACGGAAGGAAAAACGCTTAATATGTTTTTGAGGGTTTTTCGCGTAAATTGGCATCCAATTTATTATCTTTGATTAGGTCTCATCATACACCCTTAAGCATGCTTCTAAAAGATCATAAGGCGTAAAAGTAAATTAATAACGATATGTTGATGGATATTTAAACATATTGTTCCTAGAACAAATCGCTCCATTTCCTCTCCCTGACTAGAACTATTCTAACTCCTACCCTTTTACAAAATACAATAAAGAAACCTCATATACATTGAGGGGAATAGGTGAGAAGAGAATTACAAGGAGTAATGAGATTAAAGGCTGGACACGCAGATCCAATTTAATAAATTCTAAACTTATTACAATTTCCAAAATTGCCCTTGCCCTTCTAATATCCATCCGATATATGTTATTCATACATCACATATATGTATTCAATCAAAACATGTTTATTTCAATCAATCTAATCCAATTAATTAATCTTTGATTAATGACCATCCAATGTTCAAACAATGATTTGATTTGCGCGAGTCCAACTCGTTTAAGAATAAATATTTTTGAGTACGTATTCTTGAATTATATCGAACTACAACTTAAATCCAATTTATTTGTATTCAATACTAATTCTTACTTAATTCCAAATTAAATATTTACACTTACATAGTTGCCTTAAAGACTTGGATTCCAAATCCAATCTTGATGGGTCTCAAAGGCCCAATAACATCCAATGTCTTTTAATTAAAGTCCAATGGGCTTTTAATTGATTCCTAAGGCATGGGCTTTGGCCATAATGGATCAAACCCAAAATGCCAAGGCCCAATAGGAATCACCCTATTGCCATCAACTCAATTTAGGCCCATTAGGCCCAATCAAATTCTTTAAAGGGCCAAGTGATGTATTTGGACTTCATGGAATTGGTTTTGGGCCCAATTGGATCCAATCCAAAAGTCCAAAACCAAACTTGGTCAAACCAAGCCCATTAGGCCCAAATACACACTTTTAGACCAATTCAATTTTAAAGGCATATTTACATAATTATAATATTCCAAATATCACAATTATTTTAATTAAAGTGTATTAGCCATAATTAATTAATTAAACTCAATATTTCCAAAGTATTAATTAACTTAATTAATCATGCTTAAACTAATAATTCATGCTTAACATAAAATCAAGCCAAAACACATCATTGCATGCTTGAGACATATTGAAGCCTAAGATCATCATTTCATGCTCAACATGCACTTTGATTTTAACATGAACATTATAGACATTGATTCTAATCATATTAAAGCAACTATCATCATTTAAACATGCATCCAAACACATTATTTCATGTTTCAAAAAACAATAACTGCAGTGCATGGGACAAGGACCATTCGGCCACACTAACATTTTGTTATTTTTTGTTGCTTTTGATTTATTTCAAATCTAATCATGCATAACTCTAAGTAATCATGTTGTAAACATACTTAAAGCATCAATTTCAAAAAATCATGCTCAAAATATAAAAGCCCCAAATTTTTAGGTTCAAGAACCCTAGAAATTATCATGCTTAAATTAGGCTCATGATACCATTGTTAGTGTTCCTAGAACATTATAAGGATCTAATAAGCATGCATAATAAGAGATTTGATCATTATAAGGTGCGGAATAGACTTACAATGAGTGATAGAGCTTTAAAAAAATTTTTGAGATCCAAGATCTCCAAGATCCAATCTTTAGGATGATTCCAAGCTTTAGGATGATTCCAAGCTTTTGCGTAGTTTCCCTATCACCTTTGTTCACTTCCAAAGTGCTAGCTTTTGTTGATTTGAAAACAAATCAAAGAGAGGAGAAGACTATGAAATTCGGCCAAGCAAGGAGAAACCAAGTCTCTAGGGTTTTCTTTTTATTTCATCTAATGAAAGTGTTTACAAAATGTGTGTAGAGATCTCTTTTTGTTTTTCACCTTTTAGTAAAACCTTTTCACCTTTTACCCTAAACTTGGTAGGTATGGTAAATGGTTTCTAAAAAGGTAAAACAAGGTAGTTGTGTGGTGGGAACACCTACCACACTTGGCTCCAAATATTTGAATTTGAAATTCAAATATTTCTACGAACATTTGCCGCAGCTCAGTTCCGTTTAATCCGATTAAACGAACCTTCGTCGCTAAATAATTAAATCTAATTTAATTAAATAATGATGCCTCGCAAATATATTACGAACGTCGTTCACGAACTAATTCTAAATTAATTCGTTCGTTCGCATTAAAGTCCGACTTTAATCTCGTAATGAAATCCAATCCATTTTAATATATCCGATATATTAATTTTAGCCCATTTGAATAAATTAAATAGAAAAATCAAATTTAACTATTAAATTTATTTTACCGATTAATTCCAAATTAATCGCGTTCTTTCTCTACTGAACACTTTTAATCCCAGATTAAATAAAGCCCATATTAATCCCAGATTAATTTTCTCTCTCTAAATTAATCCCAGATTAATTCTAATTTTAGTCAACTGTCATCGGTGAATCCTTGGGAAGCGACCCAAGAGATCTCTGGATATGTTGGCAGTAAATCCGGTTATCGGACTATCCGATAAAGTGAGTACCTCGTACCACGTGCTAACCGATTTACAAGACATGGTTGGCTTCTAGCAAAGCACCGTGCCTACCCAATTCTCCAGAAATATTCTTACTGGAATATATAATCTATGTCAGACGTAGAATATCTAGTATCTCGTATTACGATCCAGTATCAGATGTCACGTGCTAGGCTTGGGGCTGGAATAGTGTTTGCCCCGTACGAAGTACATATCGGATATCAAACAACTAGTCTCTTTGAATCGGATAATCATGACCTTGTCACATTATCCCGATGGTTGCAACACAATAGAGAACGAGTTATGAATCCCTGCGTGATCATCATCTCCATATGTCTGGAGTGATACTTCCGTCTTGACATCACATCCAATACACTACGATTCTCGATAAACCCAATAGAGGCGTACACAGAACCTGTTAAAGCCCTGGACGACCAAAACCAAAGTTTACCAATTGTCGCAAGTATTAGCGATGTAAGTCTCAGGTTAAGACCAAATACATCTACCCTGACGTGGACTCCCATAGACACATATATATACTACCAATGGGATTCCGCGGGGTCTATCCAGAGCGAAGCTGTTTTCCGTACCATCGGTAAAACACAACCTCCTATCGCACTTGCATAAGTATCCTATACTTAAACATATAAGAACTGTGCCGTTATGCCCTCACAACGCGCACAAGTGCAATACTAGTCTATTCCGCATTATCGATGTCCAGTCTCGATAATACTAAGACTAGGGATATTTAATGATTAAACCTTTATGGATTGATACTGTCTCATATCATCTCAATCCGGAACTAATCATATGGACTTTTACCATTTATATATCATAGTAAATAAATTACGAAATGATAAAAGACAATTTCAATATTACATAGTCAATTTTGTACAAAAACACAATGTCTTTTACAAATAATGACGCTATGGGTCATAATTGTCTAACAAGGCCTAATATGTCCTGCCTTGCCACAGTGATGGCAAACAGGCACAAACCTCGGATGAGAGCGAGGTTTACCCACAACACCTCTAGATTGAGGTTGGGAAACAGAACGAGGAACAATATGAGGAGAAATGTGACTACACACAACATGTTTCTTACCTAAGTCACATTTAGCTGCTACAGGCACAGCTTTGGAAGAAGAAGGCTTATTACAGTTAGGCTCAGAACTAATGCCAAACATCCGGTCCATATTTTTATTTTCACTAGAAAATACAGACAACTGAGTTCTAGCATATTCAAGCTCAGTCTCTAAAATTTGGACCATATCAACTAGGCCTCTATTCCTCTCCTCTAGGTCATCAACCATCAAAAGGTTTTGCTCAAATTTAGCTTGAGCTTCATTCTTTTCTAGCTCTACAATTTTCAGCCCTTTATTGACCTCTATATTAGTCTTCTTAATAGCTAAACTCTCATTAACAGTTCAGCATTAATAGCTAAACTCTCATTAAACAGTTCAACATAAGCTACCTTAAGATTATCCTCATCAACAAACTCACTGTGAGAAGATTCTGAATCAGAATCACTAACATATTCGTTCCTCTCACCGGTCACATTAGCAATAAAGGCTATATAATTGTCATTGTCTTTAGGAGACTCATCAGAGGTATAACCACCTTCTAAATCACTGGGAGAGGCTGCCATGGCTTTTTTACCTTTAGCCTTCAGATATGTGGGACACTCAGGTCTAATATGCCCATATCATTTACACTCATAGTATTGGACATCACGGGATCTACTACACCCTATCCTCTCTAGACTTTATCCTGATATGCCTCCTTTCTCTAGGCATAACCTCCCTATCCCTGTTATTTCTATGACCACTCTTCTTAAGTTTACGATATTTCTTAAACTTCTTTGCAAACAAGGCCAAATCACGATCCGTGATGGTATCATCATCACTAGACGAATCATGCACAACTTCCTTAGCAATTTTCATCGCAAACGTTTTAGGATCTTTATAACCAGGAAGCTCTTTCTCATAAACCTGCAGTTTTCCTATGAGTTCATCTAAATTAAGCTGATCGAGGTCATTGCTTTCCTCGATGGCGGCGATTTTGGGTAGGAACTTATCAGGCATGGATCTCAGGATTTTTCTAACTATCCTACTGGTAGGAATACTCTCACCTAGGTTAAAACTAGAGTTAACAATATCGTTAATCTCAGCATAAAACTCATCAAATGTCTCATCTTCTTTCATTCTGGCGACCTCAAACCTAGTAGCTAAATCTTGGAGTCTATTATTTTTAACAGACAATGTGCCATCATGCACAGTCTGCAGGATGTCCCAAACATCCTTTGCTATCTCATACATTGAGATTCTCCTAAACTCAGCAAAACACACAACACCATGTATGGCATTAACAGCCTTGTTGTTTCTATTGCTAGCATCAAATTTGTCCTTGGTCTAGGTCAATTTATCTTTAGGGGAAGATACCCGATCAACAATAACAACAGAAGGTTTCCACCCGTGTTCAATAGTCATCCAGACCCTCTCATCTAAGGACTTAAGGAACACTCCCATGCGAACCTTCCAATGCAAATATTCACTGCCATCAAAAAATGACGGACAATTTAAGGGTTGACTACGCTCCATAGCTAATGGGTTAAGGATTGAGTTCAGGCTCTGATACCAATTGAAAGTTCAATTTTATCCTAAGGTTTTGACCATATGCGAAATTACAAATAATAAGCAGGACAAGTCATGTTACTGCTACTATGGATAAATAAACAGGCAACCACAATGACAATTAAATAAAATTATGCTGCAACATATTAAAACAATAACAGAAATTAAAACAGCAAAATAAATCAAACCACAAAAAATTCAACACAATGATTTTGGTGACGAAGTGGAAAACTCTTGCGAGTAAAAAACCACTCTGGGTATAGGCTACCACCCGAATCCACTATATAGAGAAAAACTTATAGCGATGGTCAAGACCTATGGTGGCAACTGTTAGTGTTCCAAGAACAATATAAGGATCTAATAAGCATGCATAATAAAAGATTTGATCATTATAAGGTGCGGAATATACTTACAATGAGTTTTAGAGCTTTTAAAATTTTGAGATCCTAGATCTCCAAGATCCAAGCTTTAGGATGATTCCAAGCTATTGAGGAGTTTCCCTATCACCTTTGTTCACTTCCAAAGTGCTAGCTTTTGTTGATTTGAAAATCAAATCAAAGAGAGGAAGAGAGCACCAAATTCGGCCAAGGCAAGCTCTTTAGGGTTTTGTGTTTTTGGTTTGTGTCACCAGTGTTCACACAAGTTGAATGCCTTTTTGTTATTTACCAAAAAGTGAAACCATTTCACATTTTACCCAAAACAAGGTAGAGATTGGTAAATGGTTTTCATTAAGGCAAAACAAGGTGGTTGTGTGGTGGGAACACCTACCACACTTTTGGCTCCAAATATTTGAATCTGAAATTCAAATATCTCTACGGGCATTTGACGCGGCTCGGTTCCGTTTAATCCGATTAAACGATCCTTTGTCGCTAAATAATTAAATCTAATTTAATTAAATAACGATGCCTCGCAAATATATTACGAACGTCATTCACGAACTAATTCTAAATTAATTCGTTCGTTCGCATTAAAGTCCGACTTTAATCTCGTAATGAAATCCAATCCATTTTAATATATCTGATATATTAATTTTAGCCCATTTGTATAAATTAAATAGAAAAATCAAATTTAATTATTAAATTTATTTTACCGATTAATTCCAAATTAATCGCGTTCTTTCGCCACTAAACACTTTTAATCCTAGATTAAATAAAGCCCATATTAATCCCAGATTAATTTTCTCTCTCTTAATTAATCCCAGATTAATTCCAATTTAAGTCAACTGTCATCGGTGAATCCTTGGGAAGCGACCCAAGAGATCTCTGGATATGTTGGCAGTAAATCCGGTTATCGGACTATCTGATAAAGCGAGTACCTCGTACTACGTGCTTACCGATTTACAAGACATGGTTGGCTTCTAGCAAAGCACCGTGCCTACCCAATTCTCCAGAAATATTCTTACTGGAATATACAATCTATGTCAGACGTAGAATACCTATTATTTCGTATTTACGATCCAGTATCAGATGTCACGTGCTAGGCCTGGGGCTGGAATAGTGTCTGCCCCGTACGAAGCACGTATCGGATATCAAAACTCTAGTCTCTTTGAATCGGATAATCATGACCTTGTCACATTATCCCGATGGTTGCAACACAATAGAGAACGAGTTATGAATCCCTGCGTGATCATCATCTCCATATGTCTGGAATGATACTTCCGTCTTGACATCACATCCAACACACTATGATTCTCGATAAACCCAATAGAGGCGTACATAGAACCTGTTAAAGCCCTGGACGACCAAAACCAAAGTTTACCGATTGTCGCAAGTATTAGCGATGTAAGTCTCAGGTTAAGACCAAATACATCTACCCTGACGTGGACTCCCATAGACACATATACATACTACCAATGGGATTCCGCGGGGTCTATCCAGAGTGAAGCTGTTTTCCGTACCATCGGTAAAACACAATCTCCTATCGCACTTGCATAAGTATCTTATACTTAAACATATGAGAACTGTGCCGTTATGCCTTCACAACGCGCACAAGTGCAATACTAGTCTATTCCGCATTATCGATGTCCAGTCTCGATAATACTACGACTAGGGATATTTAATGATTAAACCTTTATGGATTGATACTGTCTCATATCATCTCAATCCGGAACTAATCATATGGACTTTTACCATTTATATATCATAGTGAATAAATTATGAAATGATAAAAGGCAATTTCAATATTACATAGTCAATTTTGTACAAAAAACACAATGTCTTTTACAAACAGTGACGCTATGGGTCATAATTGTCTAACAATCTCCCACTTGGCCTATAGCCAGTCACTCAAGCATCTAACACCTGAACTATATATGTGCTTCTCAAACTTTTGCTGTGAAATAGCTTTCGTCAGCGGGTCTGCAATGTTGTCATCTGTTGCGACCTTCTCGATCTTCACATCGCCACGATGTATGATCTCACGAATCAGATGGAAACGTCGAAGAACATGCTTGGATCGTTGATGAGACCGTGGTTCCTTAGCCTGCGCTATAGCCCCTATATTGTCACACAATAATGGAACGGGCTCAGCTGCTAACGGAACTACTCCTAATCCAATTAGGAATTTACGGATCCAAACTGCCTCTTTTACTGCTTCAGATGCAGCAATATACTCCGCTTCTGTTGTTGAATCGGCAACAGTCTCTTGCTTGGAAGATTTCCAGCTTACTGCTCCGTTGTTCAAATAAAATATGTACCCGGATTGCGACTTAGAGTCGTCTTTATCGGTTTGGAAACTTGCATCGGTATACCCAGTTACCTCAAGTTCTCCATCTCCATAAATCAAGAAAGCATCCTTAGTTCGTCTAAGATACTTAAGGATGTTCTTAACTCCCATCCAGTGACCATCATCTGGATCGGCCTGATAGCGACTACACATGCTCAAAGCATACGAGACATCAGGTCGTGTACATATCATGGCATACATGATCGATCCGACTGCTGAGACGAACGGTATCCGACTCATGCTATTTCTCTCATCTTGAGTTTTAGGACACATGTCCTTAGATAGAGAGATGCCATGTGACACTGGTAACTGTCCCCTCTTGGACTGATCCATGTTGAATCTTTTCAACACTTTGTCAATGTACGTACTCTGAGAGAGTCCAAGCAGCTTTCTAGATCTATCCCTGTAGATCTTTATTCCTAGAATAAAGGCTGCTTCTCCCAGATCTTTCATGGAGAATTTTAATGAAAGCCAAGCTTTCACCGATGTTAACATGGGAATGTCATTGCCCATAAGCAATACATCGTCAACATAAACTATAATAAATGTCAGTGCGCTCCCACTAACCTTCTTATATACACAAGGATCATCCTCGTTTTGAATGAAATCATATTCTTTTATGATCTCATCAAAACGTTGGTTCCATGACCGCGATGCTTGCTTCAGTCCATAAATGGACCGATTTAGCTTACAAACCTTGTTTGCAAGTCTATGCACGATAAAACCGTCAGGTTGTTGCATATAAACATCCTCCAAAAGGTTTCCGTTAAGGAAAGCGATTTTAACGTCCATCTGCCATATCTCGTAATCGAAATATGCAGCAATAGCAAGCATTATCCGAATGGATTTAATCATGGCAACGGGTGAGAAAGTTTCGTTGTAATCGACACCATGTCGTTGACGATACCCCTTCGCTACAAGCCTAGCTTTGTACGTTTGTACGTTGCCTTCCATGTCGGTCTTCTTCTTGAAGATCCATTTGCATCCAATAGGCTTTACGCCTTCTGGTGCATCAACCAGTGTCCAAACTTGGTTGGTGTACATGGAATCCATTTCGGACTTCATGGCCTCTTGCCATAAAGCGGAATCGATATCTTGTATCGCTTCCTCAAATGTAGCTGGTTCGTCTTTCTCAATGAGATTAATATCTACATGAGGCGAGATCAGAAACCCATACCTCTCAGGTTGGTTCCTGACTCTCTCCGACCTACGCGGTCCTTGTGTAATAGAAGATTGTGGTACAGTCTCATCCCGGATGGACTGTTCTTGTTCCGTTGAGGATTCTATGCCAGGAACAGTATCACTCTGATTTTCATCGAGTTCTACTTTCTTCCACTTACCACTGTATTTAGGAATTCCTTCTCAAGGAAAACCGCATGTAGAGCAACAAATACTTTGTTCTCGTGGGTGATAGAAGTAATATCCTTGGTTTCCCTAGGATATCCTACGAATAGGCATTTATCCGATTTGGGTTCAAGTTTGGTACCTTCCAAACGTTTGACGTATGCCCAGCATCCCCAAATCTTTAGGAATGAGAAACCCGGTTTCTTTCCTGTCCATATCTCATATGGTGTCTGTTGTACAGACTTTGACGGAACCTTATTCAAAATAAGAACTACACTGTTTAATGCATATCCCCAGAAGGAAATAGGTAGCTCAGTGCGACTCATCATAGACCTTACCATGTCCAACAGAGTTCGGTTTCTCCGTTCGGATACACCGTTTAATTGCGGTGTTCCAGGAGGAGTCCACTGTGAAAGAATACCATATTCTTTCAAGTAATCTAGAAACTCATTGCTCAAGTATTCGCCACCACGGTCCGACCGTAATGTCTTTATACTCTTGCCTGTCTGTTTTTCAACTTCGTGTCGAAACTCTTTGAATTTCTCAAAAGTTTCCGACTTGTGTCTCATAAGATACACATAACCATAACGCGATGCATCATCCGTAAAGGTTACGAAGAAGTATTCGAATCCACCTCTAGCCTGGCTAGACATGGGCCCACAAACGTCACTATGAACGAGGGCTAACAGTTCGGTGGCGCGTACACCTTTACCGCTAAAAGGTGATTTAGGCATTTTGCCTAATAAGCAAGATTCGCAGACGTCATATGAATTTGGATCAAATCCGTCCAAGTACCCACTCTTCGAAAATGTGGATATGCGAGTCTTGTTAATGTGTCCCAGACGACAATGCCACATGTAAGTCTCATCTTTGTTACTTAGTTTGAGCCTTTTGTTTGTTACATTATATGTTTGAGATTGATTTATATTCAAAATATAAAGACCATTATTAGCATCAGCTGAACATATCTCAAAATCATCTTTATAAACAAAACACCCAGTGTTTCGGAATACAAAAGTGTACCCGCATTGGGTCAAACAAGATACAGAGATAATATTCCTAGTCAAACTACGTACATAATAACAGTCTGATAGTTTAAGTACATGTCCCGAAGGCAGTTCTAAAACAAAAGTGCCTACGGCCAAAACAGCAACAGGTATCCCGTTTCCAACACGCAGATCAATCTCTCATGAAGCCAGTCTCCTGCTAATCTGCAGATCCTGCGCATCAGTACATATATGAGTACTACAACCAGAATCAAAAATCCAATTTTTAAAACTAGAAGTAGCCATGTTTATCTCAATAACAAACATACCTGAGGCCGGTGCCTTGCCCGCCTTTATCTCCTTCTGAAGTGCCTTGTACTCGCGGCAGTCACGCTTCCAGTGACCCCGCTTGCCGCACTGTAGGCAAACATCCTGAGATTTATCTTTTGGCTTCCCAGAAGCCTTTGACTTTTTGGCCTTGCCCTTTTGAATATGCTTCTTCTTTCGCACACCTCCAGTTGTCTTGGGCCCAGCCCTAGGTCCATGAGATGTCGATGCAAAGTGCGCCTCGCGCTTGTTGCCCTTTTGAAACTCCTTTTCAGCCTCCTTGAGAGTTGACAGTAAATCTCCAAGAGTATCACTGGTGTTCATCAAATTATAATTTATGATGAACTGTCTCCAGGAATCGGGGAGAGATTGCAGGACCATGTCCACAGTAATCTCTGCCTCAAAGACTATCCCCATGTTGGCCAGCTCATCGATGTCAGCGACATCTGAGCCACGTGGACTCAACAGACATGCCATCTGTCATGCGTGAGCGAAAGAGCTTCTTGACTAACTCGTACCTCTGCATCCTCTTGTTAGAGTGATGCAGATCTTGCAACCTTGCTAACATATTATAAGGACCCAAGTCCCTATTTTATCTGCGAAAGTGCTGAGTCATCGAAGCAAGCATAATGGACTGAGTTGTGTCACAATCATCGCTGTGAGTCTTCCAAAGCTCCAGCTCAAGTGTCTCAGTCGGTCCGGGTTTTGGCCCAAGAGGTTTTGTATAGTATACAACAGCCTCTCTGAACCTAGGACAATCCTAAGGTTCATTTCCCAATCAGCAAAATTTGTGCCCTTGAAGACATTATCTCCCATGATTATGTCGCGGACATTTCCTTTGCCAGTCATCTTGATCTACGATAGTTTAACTATCTAGTCAACGATAATGGGTACAGTCTAACTGTTACATAGAAAAATAACAATATATTAGTCCAACTAATAAAGTAATATTGACGAAATTATTTGAAAGCGCGTAAAGCTAAGTATCTGAATGAAATTACAAATTCAATACTAGCCTCCCACTATTTTTCGGCGAGCCTCTAACCCTCTGTCGAGTACTCGGGAAACCTAGTTTCCTAGTGGGCTAGGATCCCGTTAAATAACATACAACCTTGACTTTGGCCAACAAGCTGTATGAAACTTAACTAGGTAGATCTCGAAGATCAATTGGATCTCATCCAATTCCTAGATCCGGTAGGTGGACATCCAAGTCCGAAACACATATACTTTATATATGCCAATATGTCAAACATATTTTCCTAACCTTTTTCCTCTGAATCAACTAAGCCTTGGCTTTGGCACAACAAGCTTAATGATTCCAGTTAAGCGGGACCCATTGACATGGAAAGTTTCGTAATCAATGTCGATGGACAAGAAGTGATCTTGACTTTGGCCAACAAATCACAACTTGGACAAGACACCGATATGTAACAAAACCTTCATGATTCAAACACATCCTCAATTGACAAAGGCCTTGACTTTGGCCAACAAGCCAATTCCAACTTTGGATCTTGAGTAAGAATCACTCAACGGAAGGAAAAACGCTTAATATGTTTTTGAGGGTTTTTCCCGTAAATTGGCATCCAATTTATTATCTTTGATTAGGTCTCATCATACACCCTTAAGCATGCTTCTAAAACATCATAAGGCGCAAAAGTAAATTAATAACGATATGCGGATGGATATTTAAACATATTGTTCCTAGAACAAATCGCTCCATTTCCTCTCCCCGACTAGAACTGTTCT
The DNA here is from genome assembly GCA_019454045.1 of Zanthoxylum bungeanum. NCBI lineage: Eukaryota > Viridiplantae > Streptophyta > Magnoliopsida > Sapindales > Rutaceae > Zanthoxylum > Zanthoxylum bungeanum. The sequence continues at coordinate 17,636 of SKCR01017447.1, read as the reverse complement.
AACTCCTACCCTTTTACAAAATACAATAAAGAAACCTCATATACATTGAGGGGAATAGGTGAGAAGAGAATTACAAGGAGTAATGAGATTAAAGGCTGGACACGCAGGTCCAATTTAATAAATTCCAAACTTATTACAATTTCCAAAATTACCTTTGCCCTTCTAATATCCATCCGATATACGTTATTCATACATCACATATATGTATTCAATCAAAACATGTTTATTACAATCAATCTAATCCAATTAATTAATCTTTGATTAATGATCATCCAATGTTCAAACAATGATTTGATTTGCGCGAGTCCAACTCGTTTAAGAATAAATACTTTTGAGTACGTATTCTTGAATCATACCGAACTACAATTTAAATCCAATTTATTTGTATTCAATACTAATTCTTATTTAATTCCAAATTAAATATTTACACTTACATAGTTGCCTTATAGACTTGGATTCCAAATCCAATCTTTATGGGTCTCAAAGGCCCAATAACATCCAATGTTCTTTTAATTAAAGTCCAATGGGCTTTTAATTGATTCTTAAGGCATGGGCTTTGGCCATAATTGATCAAACCCAAAATGCCAAGGCCCAATAGGAATCACCCTATTGCCATCAAATCAATTTAGGCTCATTAGGCCCAATCAAATACTTTAAAGGGCCAAGTGATGTATTTGGACTTCATGGAATTGGTTTTGGGCCCAATTGGATCCAATCCAAAAGTCCAAAACCAAACTTGGTCAAACCAAGCCCATTAGGCCCAAATACACACTTTTAGCCCAATTCAATTTTAAAGGCATATTTACATAATTATAATATTCCAAATATCACAATTATTTTAATTAAAGTGTATTAGCCATAATTAATTAATTAAACTCAATATTTCTAAAATATTAATTAACTTAATTAATCATGCTTAAACTAATAATTCATGCTTAACATAAAATCAAGCCAAAACACATCATTGCATGCTTGAGACATATTGAAGCCTAAGATCATCATTTCATGCTCAACATGCACTTTGATTTTAACATGAACATTATAGACATTGATTCTAATCATATTAAACCAACTATCATCATTTAAACATGCATCCAAACACATTATTTCATGTTTCAAAAAAACAAAAACTGCAGTGCATAAACCAGTAACTTTCGGCCTCACTAAGGAATTTTTAATTTTTATTGCTTTTGATTTATTTGAAATCTAATCATGCATAACTCTAAGTTATCATGTTGTAAACATACTCAAAGCATCAATTTCAAAAAATCATGCTCAAAATCAAAAAGCCCCAAATTTTTAGGTTCAAGAACCCTAAAATTATCATGTTTAAATTAGGCTCATGATACCATTGTTAGTGTTCCAAGAACAATATAAGGATCTAATAAGCATGCATAATAAAAAGATTTGATCATTATAAGGTGCGGAATATACTTACAATGAGTTTTAGAGCTCTTAAAATTTTGAGATCCTAGATCTCCAAGATCCAAGCTTTAGGATGATTCCAAACTTTAGGTTGATTCCAAGCTATTGAGGAGTTTCCCTATCACCTTTGTTCACTTCCAAAGTGCTAGCTTTTGTTGATTTGGAAATCAAATCAAAGAGAGGAAGAGAGCACCAAATTCGGCCAAGGCAAGCTCTTTAGGGTTTTGTGTTTTGGTTTGTGTCACCAGTGTTCACACAAGTTGAATGCCTTTTTGTTATTTACCAAAAAGTGAAACCATTTCACCTTTTACCCAAAACAAGGTAGAGATTGGTAAATGGTTTTCATTAAGGCAAAACAAGGTGGTTGTGTGGTGGGAACACCTACCACACTTTTGGCTCCAAATATTTGAATCCGAAATTCAAATATCTCTACGGGCATTTGACGTGGCTCGGTTCCGTTTAATCCGATTAAACGATCCTTTGTCGCTAAATAATTAAATCTAATTTAATTAAATAATGATGCCTCGCAAATATATTACGAACGTCATTCACGAACTAATTCTAAATTAATTTGTTCGTTCACATTAAAGTCCGACTTTAATCTCGTAATGAAATCCAATCCATTTTAATATATCCGATATACTAATTTTAGCCCATTTGTATAAATTAAATAGAAAAATAAAATTTAACTATTAAATTTATTTTACCGATTAATTTCAAATTAATCGCGTTCTTTCGCCACTGAACACTTTTAATCCCAGATTAAATAAAGCCCATATTAATCCCAGATTAATTCCAATTTAAGTCAACTGTCATCGGTGAATCCTTGGGAAGCGACCCAAGAGATCTCTGGATATGTTGGCAGTAAATCCGGTTATCGGACTATCCGATAAAGCGAATACCTCGTACTACGTGCTTACCGATTTACAAGACATGGTTGGCTTCTAGCAAAGCACCGTGCCTACCCAATTCTCCAGAAATATTCTTACTGGAATATATAATCTATGTCAGACGTAGAATACCTAGTATTTCGTATTTACGATCCAGTATCAGATGTCACGTGCTAGGCTTGGGGCTTGAATAGTGTCTGCCCCGTACGAAGCACATATCGGATATCAAATAACTAGTCTCTTTGAATCGGATAATCATGACCTTGTCACATTATCCCGATGGTTGCAACACAATAGATAACGAGTTATGAATCCCTGCGTGATCATCATCTTCATATGTCTGGAGTGATACTTCCGTCTTGACATCACATCCAATACACTACGATTCTCGATAAACCCAATAGAGGCGTACACAGAACCTGTTAAAGCCCTGGACGACCAAAACCAAAGTTTACCGATTGTCGCAAGTATTAGCGATGTAAGTCTCAGGTTAAGACCAAATACATCTACCCTGACGCGGACTCCCATAGACACATATATATACTACCAATGGGATTCCGCGGGGTCTATCCAGAGCGAAGCTGTTTTCCGTACCATCGGTAAAACACAACCTCCTATCGCACTTGCATAAGTATCCTATACTTAAACATATGAGAACTGTGCCGTTATGCCTTCACAACGCGCACAAGTGCAATAATAGTCTATTCCGCATTATCGATGTCCAGTCTCGATAATACTACGACTAGGGATATTTAATGATTAAACCTTTATGGATTGATACTGTCTCATATCATCTCAATCCGGAACTAATCATATGGACTTTTACCATTTATATATCATAGTGAATAAATTATGAAATGATAAAAGGCAATTTCAATATTACATAGTCAATTTTGTACAAAAAACACAATGTCTTTTACAAACAGTGACGCTATGGGTCATAATTGTCTAACAGCAACTCCACCGACTCAAGTACCTCAATACTGTAAGAACTCAAGGCAACTCCTCAAGCCCGCGACCCAAGGTTTTCTTCAGAACCTCTGAAGTCTCTGAGTAGATTATATCACCAATGACGCCGGAACTCCTACTACCAAACTTCCTCCTAAAGAACTCAAAAGGCTTAGGGAATTTGGGTTAAGTTGTGTTGAAGGTTTAACAAAGAATGGATTTCACCATTAACAAAGAAGATATGAGATTCAAAGAGTCCTCAAGGTGAAATCAAAGAGAGTTGAAATCTTTTGAGAGATTTGGCTCAAGGGAAAAGTGTTTCAACTAATGGGGATGGCGGCTACAAGTTTATTTATATAGGTAGTGTGAAAAGCTAGGGTTTTCCAAGGTGAAAAGGGCCAAAAACACGTCCAGATGTGACTGGCGTTTGAATGGTTTATCGAACGCTTCATGAACGCGTGCCCACTGGAAAGAATCGTTAGAACGCCACTCGAACACACAACGAACGGATGCTCTCTGGAATGATTCCGTTCGAACCCAACAAGAACGTGACTCGAACGTTTGCTCTCTGGAATGCTCACGTTCGAACCTAATAAAGAACGAAGCACCAACGCCAATCATTCGAACACTGCAACAAACGCACCATGAATGCATGTCTGGTTCATAGCAGCCAAAGACCAGTCCAATTGCACAAAGATCTTCACGACAGATTACAACTCAATTGAACTTATTTTTTCAGGAATATATGCCAATAAAAAATGGAGCTAACAATCTCCCCATTTGACATTCCGTGACAAAACACTACATAATACAAAGACTACGGTAATAGACCCAAAAAGCAAAATAGTCAACTGTCAACCATCAAAACAGTGACTTATTACAAATGGACTCGATCTAACACCTAACAAAGTAGTCTTGAAAATAATGCCACCGCAGCAACATACCTGCTACCTGAAACATCCACAAACAACAACATACCGTGAAAAACATTGGGATAATCAAGTAAAACATAAAACATGTAAACATCTCATGCATGAACAAGTAGAAATCCCTTTCCCCCTTAATCTTAACTCCCCTTAAAACTTAGATATCTAAATGATATTCTACGGCTCCCTCCTATATATTAAGGCTCTCCCCCTTAATATATTACTAAGTTCAATTTTATCCTAAGGTTCTGACCCTATGCGGAATTACAAACAATAAGCAGGACAAGTCCTGTTACTGCTACTATGGATAAATAAACAGGCAACCACACTAACAATTAAATAAAATTATGATGCAACATATTAAAACAATAACAAAAATTAAAGCAGCAAAATAAATCAAACCACACAAAATTCAACACAATGATTTTGGTGACGAAGTGGAAAACTCTTGCGAGTGAAAAACCCCTCCGGGTATAGGCTACCACCCGAATCCATTATATAGAGAAAAACTTACAGCGATGGTCAAGACCTATGGTGGCAACTTCACCGACTCAAGTACCTCAATACTGCAAGAACTCAAGGCAACTCCTCAAGCCCGCGACCCAAGGTTTTCTTCAGAACCTCTGAAGTCTCTGAGTAGATTATATCACCAATGACGCCGGAACTCTGACTACCAAACTTCCTCCTAAAGAACTCAAAAGGCTTAGAGAATTTGGGTTAAGTTGTGTTGAAGGTTTAACAAAGAAAGGATTTCACCATTAACAAAGAAGACATGAGATTCAAAGAGTCCTCAAGGTGAAATCAAAGAGAGTTGAAATCGTTTGAGAGATTTGGCTCAAGGGAAAAGTGTTTCAACTAATGGCGATGTCGGCTACAAGTTTGTTTATATAGGTAGTGTGAAAAGCTAGGGTTTTCCAAGGTGAAAAGGGCCAAAAACGCGTCGAGATACGACTGGCGTTCGAACGATTTATCGAACGCGTGCCCACTGGAAAGACTCGTTCGAACGCCACTCGAACGCACAACGAACGGATGCTCTCTGAAATGATTTCGTTCGAACCCAACAAGAACGTGACTCGAATGTTTTCTCTCTGGAATGCTCACATTCGAACCCAATAAAGAACGAAGCACCAACGTCAATCGTTCGAACACTGCAACGAACGCACCACGAACGCATGTCTGATGCACATCGGCCAAAGACCAGTCCAATTGCACAAAGATCTTCACGACAGATTACAACTCAATTGAACTTATTTTGTCACGGATACATGCCAATAAAAAATGGAGCTAACGGGGTCGGTCCTGCTTCATAGTTCTTTTCTCTATTCTTAGCTCATCAAGTGCTTAGATAAGCTTGTAACATTGATGTTTTCCAAAGTATATAGTATATATGTTTTCTTAAATGAATTTTCAATGTAATGCATTAAATGATTTAGTGTTTAGAAAGTTTATATTTTGCTATAAAGTATGGATAGAATATTGATTATGTTGAAATCATGAGTTTGTGATATATGAGAAATTTGCATGATTTTGAGACATATGATCATGTATTTTAGAAATGATTTTTAAGCTATGATGCACTCCGTGTACTTGTACGTGCCAGATTATTTGCCGTGAGATGAGGTCTCATGTTGCCAATTTTGCTCCGGATGCCAGTTATTACCGTGGGGATGCCCCATATTGCCAGCTTTACCGTATTGTCACGAGTGTGTATATAGATGAATGAATAGATTTATTTTACAGAGTATTCTTGTGTAGAATGAGATTTATGAGAACTGAGATTTATGATTTCAAGTAAATGTGTGATATATCGGTTTACAGTTATTATTTGATCCACCTGGTTACTTGTTTATCCACGGCACTAAGCTGTGATCCATTTCACTAAGCATGAGCTTATCACTTTCTTTAATTTTACAGGTTAAGCAGACTAGTATCACCTCTTTTACCATTTGTTGTTTCTTCATAAATTTCTTGCCAGTAGAGAATTGTTGTGCCAACAATAGAGTGCCGTTTGTTATATTTTTGAGATTAAGGTTTTAGACATCTTCCTCGGGTGGGGATTATTATTTGGTTATAGGCATTGAGCCTACTTTTGATACATGTAGTATTTACATTTCATTATGGACATTCTTTTGAGTTGGATCATGGAGATCCTATTTATATGATGATATTATTCAATTTTGATTTTTCTATTGTATTTGGAGGATTAGTCCATTTTACGGGGAAACTCTGTCCGTTTTTCGTCTCCTTCTCATCCTTACCCTACCTAAGGGGACGGGTGTGACACATGGTTAGAGGATGCAGATTCCTCTTATCTATTAATGAGAGGCCTGCAAATAGCTTTCCTGTGTGTCCAGGAGAATCCAAATAATCGACCTTCAATGTTGGAAGTTTCCTCAATGCTCAAGAATGGAACCAAAAATATAATTACATCCATGAAACCTGCTTTCTCAAAACAAGTTGATGAAATTGAAGAAGATGATCAAAAAAATCTACAACGCAGTTGGAAATAAATAAATCTACAACGCAGTTGGAAATATGTGCATCTTACGATGTATCAGTTTCGGAAGTGATACCTAGATGAATGTTGAGCCAGTATTGGGATGGCGGCATCTGACCCTTTCGGGATTTTTTTCCTCAAGGTCGTGATTATGGCGATATTGATTAAGTATTAATTTACCATCCTTTTGGTTTTGGTTCGATTTTTTTTTAAAAAAAAAAAAAAATAAATAAATATTTTTATAATTTAATTAAATAAAATTATTTATGATATAATTTGATTCTGTCAATTATTTTAGAATAATTCAATCAGTTAAATTAATAATTTATTGAACTTTCTAAATGACCGATAAAAAATATTATGTCCTATAAAACCAACTAAATTTCAAATGGGCCCGTAAGCTATTTAATGTATCTTAATTTCAAACTTCTTTCTTTAGTTGCACCATGTGAAGGGTGGGCTCTGTTGGAAAGGGAAGCTCCCCCCCACAAACTCACAGGACATGCATATAATAATATTTGATTGAACCAGCCAACTACCATAAATTAGAACAGTTTTAAATTGTCTGATCCTTTTCTTTTCTTTTCTTTTCTTTTTTTTTTTTTTTTTTTTTTTTTTTTTTTTTTTAAATCCCGATATACCACAATTTTATGATTAATATCTATCATATCTAAGGGCTTAATTTATGTTTAGTAGTTAATATGAAATTGATGGAAAATCTAAAATTATACAAGGGGAAGTTAGTTCATCTCGTGTGGTTTGGTGACAAATGACATAAGACTTGGTTGTTAGGTTCTGGGTTCGAGTTCAGATGATGTATTTTTTATAAGAGCTTGGGACATACATATGTTTTACCTGCTCCGCTAAAATTTGGATTAGATGGTTTGGCGGAAAAATTTCCAAAAAAATAAAATAAAAAAGTAGTTCATCACCAATTTGGTGTAGCGTCACAATCCTGAGAGATAATTGCTGCAATAGAAAATGACACAATACAATGGAAGCATATTTTCTAATGTCCATGCTCTGGTGAGCAATAAATTTTTGAATGGCATTCATAGTAGTTGAAGAAATAAATGTATCATTATATATAGTTTCACTTGCCTACCCTGCTTGCTAGACAGCTATTTCACTTGCCTTTTGATAGCTGGGAAAAAGTGCTTTTTGCCCTGAAAGCACAAAGGGAAAAATATTACTGCTTTATCAGAGAACTTAAGCTTGAAAGTGAAATAAATAATAGTACAATAGTAATTAAGTTTGTAATAACAACAACTTATATTACACTTTGTTTTTAATTAATCGTTATGTTAATATTGTTCATGTCACACCTGTTTTAAGAGAATGTTTGAGTATTTGAGATTGAGATGTAATGTGGCTTTAATTTGATCGATGTTGTTGTAGAATAAAATCACAAACTGTGATTGGGTACGTAGCTAATAAATATTAAGTGTCGAAAAATAAGTGTGTGTTTACTAAATACTTTTACAACTATGGTTTTATAATTAAGTAGATACAAAATAGTTACAAACAAGAAATCAAAACAAATATCTATCTTAACCAATAATTTGAACTCAAGGGAAAAAAAATGCAAATTCCTCTAAGTTGGAAAATGGTGGGTAGAGAAGAAGATTAGCTTGTTTCCAAACAACTAACTATGCCTACCACCATATCCCTTTTCATTATTTTCTCAACTGCTAATGAGAAGATTGGACACAACCTTTTTTCCTTCATGCCATGAAGTAATGAATTACATTAGAGAGCAATTAGCTGTAAAAACATCTAATTTGATTAAAATGATACAAACATCTTAACGTAAATATACATTAGCTGTAACAAGGTTTACAACAAGTCGTTAATCTAACTTGATTTAAATGATCGCTAATTAAAGTTTAAAAATATTATTGTTGATGATAGTTTTTCATTCCCAAGAAGTTAGAATCCTGAAAAAATGATATAAAAAAAATTTCCACTTTCCAAATTGGGGGCTTAGGCCCAAGACGCAGAGGCGTCCGACCCGACGAAAAGATCAGATTTGTTTGCATTTGATAGCCGACCCGAGGTGGAAGGTTGGCTTTGTGTTTGTTTTTATATTAGTGGAAATGAGATTTGCAGTAAACCAACTAAAGTTCAGTGGTAGACACCCGAGGAAGCTTCAGTAGAAACAAAGACACCCGAGGATGTTGATCGGGGTTGCAGCTTTGAGTTCTTAGATGGGCGACGTAAGCCCTAAACGGAAGTTTGGGCTTCCCAAGTATTGATGATATAGAAGTAGGCCAACAACTGATGGGATGGAGCTAAGTTGCAAGCTTATTGACTGACACATGCAACTGCATAGGAGTGGTTGAAATACAAGCTGGCACATGGGAAAAGTGTGTAACAGTTACCAAGAATGAGTAATTTAATGAAGTTCAGATGGTAGGTAGTAGAAGTGTCAGGCGGTTGGGCTATTATCCGTAGGCTAATTGGGGAAGAGAGTTTATGTAATAATGGTAGCAACGTGGTCATGAGTTGGTGTAATAGTAGAATTTGACCTAGTATATAAGGGGGGGGGGGGTGGAGAACACATTGTAAGGGGTGCGCTAATTTTGTTTCATACATAAGTTATAAAAGAGAGAACAAAAAACTTTGTAAGTGAGAGTTAGTGCAGGTCGGTCAAATCTGAGCACGTAATAAAGGTTTTATTTCCCTTGCATTCGTAGATGTAGGTTGAATTCATTCTGCTGAACCACGCTAAACCTTTTGTTTTGTCTGTTGTTTCTATTTTTTTGCCAAGTTTGCATTTGGTTCTCAACAAAATCAAATAAATTCACAATTGAGTGAGATTTGTTCGATGAGTGATTTTCTCAAATTACTCTTAGAACGAAAAATAATCGTCAACAATTCTATGAATGAAAAATTAATTATTAAAATTTCAATCGACAAGTTGGTTTAACTCATAAAATATCATAAAACGATATATAAAATTAATACTTAAAACTTTAGAATATCACGAGAAATCAGCACAAAAATCATTAAATTAAAATATCACGAGGCAACCAAATAGATAAACTAAAAAGTTTTTATCGTCTTCAAGAACGAGAAAGACTCGGTCTTCAATTCAATTTCAACCAATTCATTGCCCACCAAACAAACCCACCTTGCATGTGCCAAAACCGACCACTTCCCTCGCACGTGTGCCTCGGTTTATTGTGCTTAATAATTTAAGGGAAAATATCACATTATCCTCTCGAAAATGGACTAAAGTTGAGTCAAATTTAAAGTTTTCAGTATTCCAAAAAAAAAAATTCCTGGGAAAATTATTACACTTTAAAAATATTTGAATTTGACTTAATTTTAAAATGGTTACAAACATTGGACCTCTCCTAATATTTTACCTGTAAGATTTTATTTAATTTGGTTCTAAAAATCTTTTTTTTTTGATTCGTTGGAAATTCCGTCGATAAACCACCGAAAAGGCTTAAACGAAGCATGTAAAATCTCTGATTGTCCCTGATTTTTACAAAAAAAATACACTTCCTAAATTTGAACCCAAGACTTCAAGTTGAAATCTTGAACCCTATATGTCCCTTGGAGATGGATTTAAAAACCATATCAAAACTAAACCAATCCAAATCTGTCTTTAATAAAACCACATGACACTTTTTATTATCATGTACATGATATATTAAAAAAATTATATATATCATCTATAAAAATTATTTATTTGAAATATGATATTAAAACATCAAAAATTATTATATTTCTCGGTGTGGTGGGTACCGTAAGCACTCTGATGCTCAAGTTAGTATGAAGTCAAGCTGTGTATAATGGAAGAACAAGGTCGGAAGTTACCTTGACTTTTGTTGACTGCCGTGAGGGCGGTGGCTGGTATTTAGGGAGTGAGAAGCTTAAAGATCTCAAGTATGAGGGCTAAGACTTCAATGAATATGTTCTGAATTATGTTGCTATTTATAGGATCTATGACATCACCTTTTGAGTTGGCTTTTTAACTGTAATAAGAAAAAATAGGCCTATTACGTGTTTTATGTTTCTGCTTTCGGCGGGGGAAAATAATTTTCATGTGGAGTTGGTTTTGTTGGAAAAGTGGTTTGTCCTTAAGCTAGTGGTTTTGTCATGATTTAATAATGTAAAGTTTTCTAGGCTGGGTCAGTATTTTTGTGCTTTGTTTGGTGCTGGGTTTGAAGTGAAAAGACGAATTTGCCCTTGGCCCAAATTTAGCACGTACATATTGTCTCATTCTTTCTAAGTAAGAAGTCCTTGACTTGGAGAGTATTTCAATGCATGTCGTATGAAACAAGATGTAAGAGTACCTGTCAAGAATACATAGTTGTAAGCACTATCATCTGTCGTTTGGATGGTTCAGTAAAGCCTTTCAAGCGTTTGGACTTTGGACAAAAGAGCTGTGTTTCTTCTGGTTAAAACGCAGTCTATGTTTATGAACTAGACTTGATATGAGTCATGGGGAATGTCCCCAGTTGACTGAACCAGATGAAGGTTCAGGGTATACTTCATAAGACATGAATCGTTTGGATGTTGAGAAATCCAAGTCTTCAATCTTGACTCGACATGAGTCTACGAGGGATGTCCCCAGTCGACTGAACCAGATGAAGGTTCATGAGTCAATTCACACGATATTGTCGTATGGACTGTGGGAAGTCCATGTCTTCATTTGACTCGACATGAGTCTTTAGGGGATATCCATGGTCGACTGAACCAGATGAAGGTTCAGGAGTCAATTCACACGATATTGTCGTATGGACTGTGGGAAGTCCATGTCTTCATTTGACTCGACATGAGTCTTTGGGGGATATCCATGGTCGACTGAACCAGATAAAGGTTCAGGAGTCAATTCATACGACATTATCGTATGGACTATGGGAAGTCCATGTCTTCATCTGACTCGACATGAGTTTATAGGAGATGTCCCAGATCGACTGAACCAGATGAAGGTTTAGAATTCAATTCACAAGACATTATCGTATGGACTATGGGAAGTCCATGTATTCATTTGACTCAACATGAGTCTATGAGGGATGTCCTCGATCGACTAAACCAGATGAAGGTTCATAAGTCAATTCACAAGATATTGTCGTATGGACTATGGGAAGTCCATGTCTTTATTTGACTCGACATGAGCTATGGGGAATGTTCCCAGTCAACTGAACTAGATGCAAGAGAGTCTTCAATGTTGTCTGTACCAGATGAAGGCCAGGTCTTGAACTTGACTCTACATGAGCCATGGGGAATATTCTCAGTCGACTGAACCAGATGAATGTCAAGATAATCCCCATACTATGGGTCAAATGACCAGGGGAGTTTTTAATGTCGTCTGGACCAGATGAAGGTCAGGTATTGAATTTGACTCTACATGAGCCATAAGGAACGTTCCCAGTCGACTGAACCAGATGAAGATCAGGATAATCCCCATACTACGAGTCAAATGACCAGTGGAGTATTCAATGTCATCTAGACCAGATGAAGGTCAGGTCTTGAAGTTGACTCTACATGAGCCATAAGGAATGTTCCTAGTCGACTGAACCAAATGAAGATCACGATAATCCTCATACTACGAGTCAAATGACCAGGGGAGTCTTCAATGTCGTCTGGACCAGATGAAGGCCAGGTCTTCAACTTGACTATACATGAGCCATGTGGAATGTTGTCAGTCGACTGAACCAGATGAAAGTCATGATAATCCTAATACTACAGGTCAAATGACCAGGGGAGTTTTCAATGTCTTTTGGACCAGATGAAGGCCAGGTCCTCAACTTGACTCTACATGAGCCATGTGGAATATTCCCAGTCGACTAAACCAGATGAAGGTCAGGATAATCCCCATACTACGGGTCAAATGACCAGGGGAGTCTTAAATGTCATCTGGACCAAATGAATGTCTATGAGAGACTACACACTATTAGACCTGATGAAGGTCCAAGAGAGTCTTCACTCCACTAGAACTGATGAAGTTCCAATAGTGTTTTTACTCCACCAGACATGATGATGATCTATGACGTATTCACTTCTCATTCCACTAGACCTAATGAAGGTCTATAAGGGTATTTATTCCTCATTTTACAAGACTTGACAAAGGTCAATGAGGGTATTCATTCCTCATTCTACAATCCTCACTCTACAAGACCTGATAAAGGTCAGTGAAGGTCTATGGTCGAATGGACCTTATAGAGGTCTAATAAACCCTTCTCTGTACTGGACTTGATGAAGTCCGTGGGAGACTACACTTCATTAGACCTGATGAAGGTTGAAATCATCCTTATACTACGGGTCAAAAGACCAAGGGAATCATATTTTTCGTATGAAGATTATCCCAAAATAGTAGAATGGGTCTGTATGATAAGATATTATAAGTGTTTGTGAAAATTATTTGGAACAAAAGGAAAGATCTCATTCAACAATCACTGTATATGTAATGCCGAATGGGATCTTAAACATGTACCAAGCTTCATACTTGTAGTATCAACTGAGATCCTCGTCAAGTGCCAAGCTTTAGACTATAGTGTCGACTGAGACATCCTTAACAAGTCCCAAACTACAGACGTATAGTGTTGAATGAAATCCATATCTTGCTCAAGCTACAGACGTATAGTATCGATTGGGATTCACATCATACCCCAATCTACACACCGAGTTGTCAATTGGGTCATACTTAATTAGTCCTAAGTCAAGGATTGAGATCTACTTCAAGCCCCAAGATACACACGCGTGGTGTCGAATGAGATACACATCAAGCATCAAGCTATACACACTTGTCTGGGATCCATATCAAGTCCCAAGCTACACACATGTAGATGTCGAATGGGATGCACATCAAACCTCAAGCTATACACGCGTATGGGATCCACAACATATCCCAAGCTACACACATATAGATGTCAAATGGGGCATAGACTTCATTTCGAGTCTTCATTTGTGTATATCGACTGGGATGTTCTAACACCAAAGCTCCATGCATGTCGACTGGAAGTCTTCACACCAAGTCTCCATATAGTGTCGATTGGAATGTCTTTACACCAAGTCTCCATTTAGTGTCGAGTGGAATGTCTTTATACCAAGTCTTCATATAGTGTAGTGTCGACTGAAATGTCCCTACAAATTCTTCATACAAGCATGTCGACTGGAACGTCTTCACACAGAGTCCTCATGTAGCGTCGAGTGGGATGTCCTTGCCAAGTCTTCATACAAGCATGTCGATTGGAACCAAGTCCTCATGTAGTGTCGAGTGGGATATCCTTGCCAAGTCTTCTTCATGCAAGTCGACTGGAATGTCTTCACCCCAAGTCCCCATGTAGTGTCGAGTATGATGTTTGCTTCATACTGAGTTTTTATACACGTAGTATCGACTGAGGCATCCTCCTCATGCCAAGTCTCCATACATGTAGTATTGAGTGAGATACATTTTCCAAGTCTTCATTTATGTGATATCGATTGGGACATCCTCTTCATGCCAAGTCTTCATTGCATCATCGTATGGGGTGAATGGTAGGAAATGTGTTCTCCTGAGGGACACGCCTTCACTATCGTTTGGAGAGCATGTTGGCTGGGACAAATGGACTTCATAAAGGTCCATGAGACTATATTCGAATGGATATAATATGGTCGAATGGACTTAATGGAGGTCCATGAGGCTACACTCGAATGGAGTCTAGAGTTGATGGTAATCCATCCATGTAGTGTGGAGAATATAATTATTTTCTCATGTCGAATGAAAGAGATGACAATCCATTCATGTAGTATGGAGTTGATGGGCATCCACCTCATCATATGAAGAATATGATAGTCTTTCTATATAATCTGGAGTAGATGACATTCCTAGAGAATACTTATCGTTGATTGGGTATGTTGGAGTATATGAGGGTATTGACATGTCGAATGAGAGAAGTATGTCGATTTGGTCAGATGATGGCTTATGTTGTCGATTGGAGCAAAAAAGTTTCTTCCCAAGTTGGAGTTTTATGAAGGATAATTTTTTTTAGTAACCAATGAATACTTTTTTGGGAAGCTATGATGTCCCCATGGTGACAATGAGGTGGCCTATGGTTCTTTTTTGTGGTTTAATTGCATCAAGTGACACCTTATTGAGATATATTACTAACACATCATTTATTAGATCGCTTGGGAAGATTCATGATTCTTTCATTGTGATGATTAGTGAAGCTTACTCTCTTATTGTTCCTCTTATCTTCTTCTAACTTGATCTTAATGTGAGCTCGTGCCATGACTTGATCCATTGTGTAGCATCAAAATTTAGTGAGCTTTTTGTAGAGTCCACTTTATGAAAGTAATCCATTTCTGAATGTTTCCACTGTAGTAGGCTGATAGAGATCTGGGATTACTTTCCTCTCTTTATTGAAGCGAGCCACGTAGCTTCGCAAGGACTCCCCTCTCCATTACTGGATGACATTGAGGTCATTAGTGGTATTCTCAAGCTTGCAAGAACTTGCAAAATGTTCCACAAATTTTTCTGCTAGTTATTGGTATGATTCAATAGATCTGTATGGTAGGTTGATAAACCAGGTGAGGGCTGGGCCTACCAATATTTCTCCGAATTCTCTGCACATTCTAGCCTCATATTGGTGATGGTCCAGACCTGTCAACATCATTTTACATTTGTAATGAACAACATGGTCATCTGGGTTTGTTGATCCATCATATAATTTCATATATAGAGGACTGAATCTCCTCGGTAGCGCCACGGAGGTGATGGTCTCCAAAAATGAGGTGTCAAGATTGTGCAAGAGTGGTTTTTTCTTATCGGCAGCTTGACACCTGGTAGGCTGGATAGAACTACCTCTTTGAAATCCTGTATTTCCTTATGCATGGTGGAGGCTACTCTCTGTGCTTCGTCGGTTGAGCTGGTGAGTTTACTTCTTTGGTGATTTAGAGGATGGTCATTTGGTGGCGGATTGTCGTATGTCACATTATTGAATGCTTCCAATAGATTAGATTGAAGAATAAGATTGTTGAGGTAATTTGTAGCCTCACACTGTTGGGAGGTTGAGGAAATTTGCTCCAATTACTTCTGAAGGGTTATATTGAAGCTTCGCATGGCTTGATTCTCTTCTTCTAAGACGCGTAATCGTTCTTGGAGTATGGCCAGCTGCGTTATCACAAGATTTGGAGTTTGCTCACAGTTAGAAGCCATGATTGGCTGCGTTTTAGGAACCGTAGATTGAGAGATTTTTGCCTTCTATGAATCGCTAAGGCCCCACGGTGGGCGCCAAATTATGGATGCTGAGATCTTTGCCTGCTATGAATCGCTAAGGCCCCATGGTGGGTGCCAAATTATGGATGCTGGTTTTCACCTGAGGTCCACAATCGAGAATTTATATGATGGAGGCACTAGCGATCCTGCAAAACAAAGGTAGATTGAGCGGGAGTACTGTCCACCGGTGCAATGGGTGTCGTAAGCACTCCGACGCTCAAGTCAGTATGAAGACAAATTGTGTATAATGGAAGAACAAGGTCGGAAGTTACATTGACTTATGTTAACTGCCGTGAGGGCGGTGGCTGGTGTTTAGGGAGTGAAAAGCTTAAAGATCTCAATTATGAGGGCTAATACTTCAATGAATATGTTCTGAATTATGTTGCTATTTATAGGATCTATGACATCACCTTTTGAGTTGGCTTTTTAGCTGTAATTAGCAAAGATGGGCCTATTACGTGTTTTATGTTTCTGCTTTCGGCGAGGGAAAATAATTTTCATGTGAAGTTGGTTTTGTTGGAAAAGTTGTTTGTCCTTAAGCTGGTGGTTTTTTCATGGTTTAATAATGTAAATTTTTCTGGGTCGGGTCACTATTTTTGGGCTTTGTTTGGTGCTGGGTTTGAAGTGAAAATACGATTTTGCCATTGGCCTAAATTTAGCACGTACAATGGTCTAAAATTATGGAAATTAAATTCTTGTCGATTTATGTTAATTAATTAATAGTTTTACCAATTAAGTTTATCAATTAACTTCTCAATCATAATATATACGAATATTTATGTCACTAAATAATATGTAAATGTAAAGTAAATTTGCGATAATATAAAAGTTAAGGGATAGAAAAATTGGCACCCGTGATTTATAGTGGTTAAGGTAATAATGCCTACATCGACTCTCCCAAGCCATACTGGAAGCTTTCCACTAAGTTGAATCCACAACTTACACTGAGTTTTCCGTGGTTCACTCACAACCAAGAGTTTTATCCCTTAGGTTCACTCCAAACTTTTGCACTAAGAGTTTTCCAATGGCTCACTCTCAAACATTTACAATGAGTTTTGTTCCTAGGTTTACTCACAACCTTTACAAAAATCACCATTTTGAATATACTCACTCACAAAGGAATTTCCCTGTTGGGATGGTTATGGAACCCATAGGGTCGGATCGGTACCCCGTGCAGCGAAAGTCGATATAACCCAAAGGTATCACGGATAGGTATATTTTAATGAAAATCATATTCTGATATGAGTTCGTAGGAAAAATGGGGACCAAATCGGAGTCCGGAAACTCCAGAATGAAGAAAATGAATTTTTAGTGTTCATCTGGTCTCGGCGTCGTGATGTAGAGGTTTGGGTGTCGCAATGTCCAATCTGTGAGAGCTCAAAGTCCCGGCCTCGCGACGAGCAAATGTGAGTGTCGCGAAGCCATAATGTCCGATTCTTATTGAAAATCCGAGATTATCCTAAGGTTCTAACCCTATGCGAAATTAAACACAATAATCTAGACAAGTCATAATTATTGTTACTATAAAATTCTAACAGGCAATTACAATGTCAACCAATAACAATAAAAATCCACAGTATCAATTCAATGTAAAATAGAAATTACGGAAAATAAAACAATCACACAAAATCAACACAATAATTTTGGTGACGAAGTGGAAAACTCATGCGAGTAAAAAATCATTCTGGGTATCACGGCTACCAGCCCAATCCAATATATAGAGAAAAACTTAC
>SKCR01017446.1:0-44464 GCA_019454045.1 Zanthoxylum bungeanum | reverse complement strand
TCAATTAATGGTTGATTTTATAATTGATTATAGTAATTAATATAATTGAATTAACCAATTTATTATAATTGATTAAATGGTTGGACCATAGTAATCATTATATTAAATAGTACCTGAAATCGTTGATTAAATAGTTGGACTATTATAATCAAGATTAATTGAACGATTAGTGTTTAAAACATTATCCTAGGGAAAATGTGTTTAGACGACTTTAATTTTCAAATTGGGAATAAAATTTCAGGATGATCCTGGAAACTAATAAGTTACTTTATTTGATAAAATAACATATTAGGCCTAAGCCCAGAGTTAAGCCAATAGTAGAGCATGATCTTTGGAGATTCATGCGATGATAACTTTAGTGCTTAATTCATTACACTTGTCATAATGACTCCTTAATTTCTTAATCAGAACTAAGGATTAGATCCTTAAAGTATGGTAATGAAATTGAAGGATCTTCATAGATCTATTATTAGATCTTAGAAGTATTAAATTGCAATAAACAACTCTTGTAGAGTTATAACTATTCTCAAGGAGACCAAAGTCAAAGTTTGCAATAAGGCAAGTAGCGCAAGGCGCATCTTACTTCGATATTCTAGAAGGCCAAGGCTTGGCCAAAGACTTCTGGAATGTGAAAAGAGCAAGGCAAAATCATTATAATCTTCTAGGAAGAAATAGAACATATCCCAAGATATCTGCCTAAATTGTGGCAAACGGGGTCATTGAAGCGTGACTGCCGTATGGACAAAGCAGACATGAAGGAATTGAAGACGAGCAAGGCTCTGACTTCAAATATGTTTTTCAAACATTATGTTCACTACTAGTATTAAAATTAGATTTTGAATACTTAGTGTGGTACATAAAATATATGTATTGATGTTCAGAATCTGTTTTGAACAGGATACTGACATCATTTGAGATTAATCTGCGAATCGGAAACGGGACGACAGTCGCTTTTTCAACCGTAGATACCTAAGTTTAGGAACTACCCTTCGGGTATGTACTTAAATTAGGAAACTGTTAAAATATAACTAGTTTGACTAGAAATAATATCTCTATATCGTGTATAACTCGTTGCGAGTATACCTTTATATTCTAGAACACTAAAGTGTTTTATTTTATAAAGATGATATTGAGATAAACACATTAGATGTGAACAACAGTATTTATATTTTTGAATATAAATAAATCTCAAACATATAACATGACAAACAAGTAGCTCAAACTGATTTGATCAGATAAGACTATTTGTGGCAGTGTTGTCTGGGACACATTAAACAAGACTCGTATATCCACACTTTTGAAGAGTGGATACTAGGACGGATTTGATTCCATTAAAATGAAGGTCTACAATCTAGTTTATTAGGCAAAGTGCCTAAAACACCTTTACTTGGTAGAAGATAAATGCCACCGATCTATTAGCCCTCATTCATAGTGACGTAAGTGGGCCCATATCTAGCTAGGCTAAATATGGAAATAAATGTTTCGTGACCTTTGCAGATGTGGCATCTCATTATGGTTATGTGTTTCTTATGAAGCATGAATCAGAAACTTTTAGAGTTTCGACACGAAGTAGACAAATAGATCGGCTAAAGTATTAAAACATCACGGTTTGACCATGATGAAAATACTTAAGCAATAAGTTTCTCATATACTTGAAAGAGTATAGTATTATTTCAATGAGGACTCCTCCTGGAACACGTCAATTTGACGGTGTGTCCGAACGGAGAAACCGAATTTTGTTGGACATGATAAGGTTAATCATGAGTCGCTCTGAGCTACCATTTTCCTTCAAAAGGGATAAGCATTAACAGTGCAATAATAATTTTGAATAAGGTTCCAAAAAAAATCTGTTTGACAGATTTCATATTAGATAAACAGGAAAGAAACTGGGCTTTCTCAATCCTGATGATTTGGGAATGCTAGGCATACGTTGGATGATACCAAACTAGAACCCAAATTGGATAAGTGTCAATTGTAGGTTATCCTAGGGGAACCAAAGTATAGTACTTATACAACTCACATTGAGAACAATGTAATTGTTGCTCACCATGCGGTTTTCCTAAGAGGAATACCGATATGCAGTGGAAAGTGGGAGGATAGTAAAACTCGATAAAAAAATTGGAGTTATACTGTTCAAAGCACCAAGTCCTTAATGGAACACAAACAGTTCATCAAGGATGAAACTAGACCAATAATCTTCGAATACACAAGAACAACGTAGGTCAGAGAGAGTCAGAAAACAACCTGGGGTATGGGTTTCTGATCTCACCTCATAAAGATGTCAATCTTATTAAGGAATACGAACTGAATACGTGTGAGGAAGTGATACAAGGTATCGACTCCCTATTATGGCAAAGTGCCATAAGTCTGAAATGGATTCCATGTATAACAACTATGTTTGGACACTAGTTGTTGTACCACAAGGCATTGTGCCTATTGGTACTATATAAGTCTTCAAGGAAGACATACATGGAAGGCAACATACCAACGTACTATGCTAGGCTTGTAGCGAAAAGGTATCGTTATCAACATTGTGTTGATTACAACGAAATCTTTATCTGTTGCCACGTTAAATCCATTTGGATAATGCTTGCTGATGCTGCATGTTTCATTCATGAATATGGCAGCTGAACGTCAAAATCACTTTCCTTAAACGGAAACCTCTTTGGAGGATGTTTATAACATCCTGACGATTTTGTCGTATCAAAACTAGCAAACAAGGTTTGCAGGTTATTTAATCCATGTATGGATTGAAGTAAGCATTGGGTTCTTGGAACTATCGTTTTGATGAAATCATAATGGTGTATGATTTGATTCAAAACGAATATGATTCTTGTGTATATAAGGAGGTTAGTGGGAGCACTAACAATGATGTCCTAAATAATGATGATATGTCATTTCTTGGAAATGATATTCCCATATTACAATCGGTGAAAGCTTAGCTTTCATGAAAATTCTCCGTAGAATTCTTGGGAGAAACAACCTTTATTCTAGGAATAAAGATCTACTGGGATAGATTTAAAGTTGTTAACACTCTCTGAGAACTCGTACATTGAAAAATATATGTGATCTGGTGTCTCATACGCTTTGAGCATATGGAGTCACAAACATGTCAATCCAATTGATAGTCACTGGATTGATATTAAGAACATCCGTTAGTATCTTAGAGAACTAAGGATGATGTCTTAAATTATGGAGAAGGAGAACTTGAAATGACTGGGATCACTACTGCAAGTTTCCTAACCGATAACAATAACGGTACTATACAGTTTGAATAACGAAACAGTGAGCTGGAAATCTTCCAAGCAAGATACTGTTACTGAATAAACAATAAATGCGGGTTATTGCTGCAGCTGAGGCAGCAATAGAAGCCATCTGGGTCCATATCAAATCTAATTAGATTAGATATAGTTCTGTTAGCAGCTGAGCTAGGCGTCAGCACAGGCTAAAGAATTAATGGTCTCATCAACGATCCAAATATATACTTCAACTATTCATCTGATTCGTTCGGATCATACATCGTGGCGATACGATGATCGAATAAATTGCATCAAACGATAATCATACAAATCCGCTGACGAAAGCCTTTCCTCAGCAATTTGAGCGAACCGTACATAGTTCGGGTGTAAGAAACTCGAGTGACTGGCTATAGGCCAAGTGGGAGATTGTTGGACAGTTATGACCCATAGCGTCACTATTTGTACAGATCATGGTGTTGTTGTACAAATTAACTATGTGACAAGGAGATTGCACTCTAATCATTTGTGATTAGATCGCCTAGATGTATAAATGATAGGAGGTCCCTATGATTAGTTCCTGGATTGAGATGATATGAGACAGTATCAGTCCTCGAAGGATTAATCATTAAATATCCCTAATCGTAGTATTATCGAGACTGGACATCGATAATGCGGAATAGACTAGTATTACACTTGTTCGTTTTATGTGAGATCATAATGGCATAATTCTCATATATTTGGGTATAGGATACTCATGCAAGTGTAATAGGAGGTGTGTTTTATCGATGGTATGGAAAACAGCTTCGCTCTGGATAGACCCCTCGGAATTCCATTGGTAGTATGACTATGTGTCTATGGAAGTCCGAAATCAGGGTAGGTGTATTTGGTCTTAACCTGAGACTTGCATCGCTAATACTTGCGACAATCAGTATGCTTTAGTTTTGGTCGTCCAAGGCTTTAACAGGTTCTATGTACGCCTCTGCTAGGTATATCGAGAATCGTAGTGTATTGGGTGTGATGTCAAGACGGAAGTATCACTCCATTCATAGTGGAGATGATGTCACGTGGATACGGTACTAGTGCTTTTAAGTACTGCAGTCATCGGGATATTATGACTAGGTCATGTATGTCCGATTATAGAGACTAGTTACCAGACATCCGACATGTGCTTCGTACGGGGCAGACACATTCCAGCCCCAGGCCTAGCACGTGACAATCCGATACTGGATCGCAATACGCAATACTACGTATACTACGCCTGACATAGATTATATATTCCAGTAAGAATATTTCTGGAGAATTGGGTAGGCACGGTGCTTTGCTAGAAGCCAACCATGTCTTGTAAATCGGTAAGCACGTGGTACGAGGTACGCACGTATTCGGATAATCCGATAACCGTATTTACTGCCAACATATCCAGGGATCTCTTGGGTCGCTTCCCAAAGATTCACCGATGACAGTTGATTTAAATTAGAATTAATCTGGGATTAATTAAGAGAGATAATTAATCTGGGATTAATTAAGATGGAGAAAATTAATCTGGGATTAATTGAGGTATTATTTAATTTGGGATTAAATGTGTTCGAAAAGAGAGAACGCGATTAATTTGGAATTAATCGGTAAAATAATTTAATAGTTAAATTGATTTTTCTATTTAATTTATTCGTATGGGCTAAAATTAATATATTGGATATATTAATATGAATTGGATTTCATTATGAAATTAAAGTTGGACTTTAATGCGAATGAACGAATTAATTTAGAATTAACTCGTAGATGACGTTCGTAATATATTTGCGAGGCATCGTTATTTAATTAAATTAGATTTAATTATTTAGCGACGAAAGTTCGTTTAATCGGATTAAACGGAACCGCGCCGCGACAAATGTTCGTAGAGACATTTTGAGTTTTGAATTCAAAATGGTGGGGCCCACTTCACACATGTCACACATGTGAAGTGGTGGTTGGAAAGTGGTTGGCATTTATGCCAAAACCACTTACTTTCCAACTACTTGGTTTAGGTGAAACCAAATTACCCCAACTACATGGTTTTGGTGAAAAGGGTAAAAACCCTTTAGCAAAACCCTAGCTCTCTCTCTTCATACTTGTGTAACACAACACTTGAAACAATTGGAAACCCTAATCCTCTCCTCCATGGGCGTGAGCTTCATCCTTGCAAATGGGCGTGAGCTTCTTGTCTTCCTCTCTTTGATTTCGTGGTAAAATCAACAAATCTAGAACTTGGAGAAATCAACTAAGGTGATAGGGAAACTACTTCAAGAGTTGGAATCATCACTTAAAGCTTGGAATCAACAAAGGAAGGATCTTGGAGATCTTCAACTCAAAGCTTGGAATCTACAAAGAAAGCATCTTGGATCTTGGATCTTCTTCTCAAAATTTTAAAAGCTCAAATCCATTCAATGTAAGTAATTCCGCAACTTATTTTGAATTTATGAACATGTTTTCATGCTTATTAGATCTTTGGCATGTTCTAGGAACACTAACATTTACTTACATGGATACCTAAACCCCTTATGTTACACATACGGGTCGACGGATCCTATCTTGCTTCGTACTTGATTACTGAGTGCATCGGTCCACACCCAACGAACATCTAGAGGCCAGACCATGAAAGGTTTCTGACATACATGGCATCAAAATGTGGAGGATCTCACACAAAATCAATTCTATCATATAGTCAAAGGATTACATATGCTACTCGACTCAAGGAGATTCCTATTGACTGTGGTGTGTACTTCCAACTATTAGGAATCGCCTGTGAGTCATTCAATTTTCGCTTCAACAAATACCCACAAGTCTATACGATTTTCCAAAACTAATGGTACATCGGGTTAAACCATTGGAACTCCAATTCCAATATACGACATATGCTAGTCTTTTAGGTTATAAGAATTTGACCATATTCCAAAACCAACGACTAAGAATATTTATTTTAAGAATAGTTTACACCTAATGTCAAAACTATTCTAAGGTCAATTTCATTTTTAGCATATCTATACATTAATCTAATACGCATAATGATAATACCATTAATAAGGTATGAAATGAAAAATTTACTTATTTTATTAATAAATAATAAAATATACAATTCGAATTGGCACTCCAAGCACCAACTCCATCAGATGAGGTCTCTTCCCCTGGAGATAAACTGACATGAACTAAAGCAAAGTTTGATGCGGGTAATAAGAACATCAAAGCCATTAACGCTATCATGCTACTGTTTGCTCGACTGAATTTTGAAGAATATCTATGTGAGAGATAGCCAATAATGCATGAGACATCTTTTAGACTGTTCATGATGGCACCTTATCTGTTAAGAATAATAGACTCCAAGAGCTTGCTACTAGGTTTGAAGTCGCTAGGATGAAAGATGATAAAATATTTGATGAGTTTTACGCTGAGATTAATGATATTGTTAATTCCAACTTTAATTATAGAACCTCATAGGAAAACTTCAGGTGTATGAGAATAAAATTCATGGTTATAGAAATATTAAGAATATAGTGATCAAAACCGCAAAGGAAATTACCAATGATTCATCCGATGATACTCTCACAAATACTGATTTGGTCATGTTTGCTAACAGGTTCAAGAAGTTTCTTAAATTGAAGAAAAATGGTTGTGACACTGATAGGAAAATAGATGAGAAACCTAGAGAAAGTAGTTGTCATATGAGAGAGTCTAAAGTGGAGAAAATTGATAAACCTTGAGCTAGTCAATGCTATGAGTGTGAATATTTTGGACATATTAGGTATAAGTGTCCCACATACCTTAAATCAAAGGGCAAAAAGGTTAAAACAGTCCCACGTAGTGATTCAGAAGGTGGCTATACTTATGATAAGTCTCATAAGGAGAAAAACAACTACATTACATTTTTTTTGAGTATGGCATGTGAAAGAGATGATAGCTTTAGTGATGTCAATGCTTGTTCTGAATTCTCTCACAATGACTCAATAGATGAAGATGATCTTCATGTAGTTTACACTGAACTGTTTAATGAGAGCTTAACTATAAAAAAGATGAATTTTGAGGTCAATAAGAAGATGAAAGAAATCGGGCTAGAAAAGAATGAAATTCAAGACAAGCTTAACAAGGGCCTTGTTATTATTGATGAATTTGAGGAGGGGAATAAGACAATAGTTGATAGAGTCAAATTCTTAAAAGCAGGACTTCAAAATACTAGAACTCATATATCTGTATTTTCTAGTAGGACTGTGAAACTAGACCGCATGATAGGTATTGGCGTGTCTCCCTGTGAGAGAAGAGAGAATGAGACTTTGTTGAGTCAAGCTATGACAAGGCGTCAACATCTAAAACTGTGTCTGTCACTCCTCCATGTGACATAGGAAGATGTAGGGTTTGTAGGGGGTGAATCCGGTAACGCAGCAGAAGCGGTGAAAATTCGATTTTCAGATTTCAAAACTTTTTCTCGGATTAATTAAATAAACATATTTATTTAATATTCCAATAATCAAATTATGAAAATAAATTCAATAAAACAATTTTAAGTGAATTTACCGAAATACCCTTGCTTTGTATTTTTGTCCGTTTTAGTCCGAAATTGATCCAATCAATTTTGAATGATTCTAAATCATTTCTAAGATGAACTTATGATGTTCAAAACATCAAAACACCAAAGCAACCAAAATCCCCAAATTTTCCTTATCAAGGCCGTGAGCCTCACTTGGGTTCAATTTTGTGCATTTTGCACTTTCATGCTTCAAGACACATCCAAATGATATCCTATCAACATGAAACTTTATATGCATCATATACACACATAAATACACAACATATATGAAAATCCCCAAATTTGGAATTAGTTAAGAACCCTAATTTTTCAATTTCCACAAATTGGACAAATTAGACCAAATACATTAAATCAATTACTTCAATCATCATTCTTCCATCCAATCCAAGTCTCAACATAATGAAACAACTCAAGATCAAATCTAGGTCATTTAAGAGTGGGTCAATAACTCTAGATTAGCAACATGGTTTCATAAACCTTAAAAGAATGCTTACAACTACAATAGTCACAAACTTCCTTCATCACACATGCTCAACACTTCCAACAAAACTTCCATCCAACAAAACACAAAGAATAAAGAAAGAATAACTTAAGAACATCATAAGATGTAGCCTAGATCATAAGGAACATTTTCCTATCTAATAGTAAGTTGAGAAAACTTACTAAATCCAAGCTTTCTTTGATTTTATCTTTTCTCCTTCACAAGCTTCTTTGGTTTTCTTTTAATGGAGTTTAGGTTAAAGTGTATTAGGTTAACTTTATTATGAAATGAAAAACAATTTATATCTCCACCAAAAGGCCTATGGCCGAATTTCATCAAATGAAATTCAATAAATGTAATTTGATTTTTCATTTCACTTTAATGTTGTCAACTTGCACAAATATCTCACAAACACCTTTATTAGATATTTACCTTAGTCAACAAATGCAACTATCATCATTAACTTTAAATATCCTAACATAAGATATTTATATTTTAATTAATTTAATCATTTAACAATTAAATAATTAATTAATTAATCAAATACAAATATATTAAATATATGTATAAATTTACATTAAATACTAAAAACATATATTCATTTAGGATATAAGTCAAATATCTCAATTTGACTATTAATTAATGTGTATTTAAATTAATCAAGTATTAAATGTAAATACACAATAATTAAGCAAATGACTATCTAGTCTCTTTAGCATGTATCTTGCGTTTAATCATTAAACGACTTTATAAATAATCAATATTATTTATTTATGTTGCTCTAGTGCTCAACGAGTATGTTTCATTTTTGAGACTCTCTAGGTTCAGGTATATCCGTCACAAAATCTAATTTCGTGTCCATAATCTATCCACCCGTAGATTATGACGATCACGGATAATCTCGCTGAACCATACAGGTCGAGGTCATCGCAAATGTATAATTCCTCCGTCACAGGTATCCGGATAAATCCCAGAGATACAGATATAAACGTCAAATCTCTATCGGGATTATCCAGTCGACTATTCCATTAGCAATCTCAAAAGAATGTTTAGAACTAGCTTCTAAACTTTACCACGGGCCCATGGATTTATCTAATTGCTAATCATATGGACTACCTATGCTCTGGTACACAGAACTGACAAATCCTATCTTGATACACATAGGACACCCTGAGGATCTATCTACACCCAACGAACAGGCGGAGGTCTGATCTAAATATATCGGTGACGTGACTGCCGTCTAAGTGTAGAAGATGTCTCATGTGCCCACAATGGCATCTCAAGTCTAAGAATCACAAGTGCTACTCAACCAAGAAGATTCTTATTGACGCTGGTGTACCATCCATTAAGAATCTTCGGTGAGTCATTCAGTGTTTATCCGCTATAAACACCTACACGTCTATACTAGTCTCCAAGACTTATGGTTCATTGAGAACCATTGGAATCATATATTCCAGTATACGACATGTACCGGTCTCAACGGGTTTACTATACTGACCAAGTAGTGTAAACCTTGACCAGGAACTGTATGAGAATGACAACGTCATGATACATCTCAATGTCCGTTGCGACGCTTTTGCAACTGTATCATGACTAATCATTCTAGGGTCATTACGTCTTTACCATATAGAAAGATAGATTATATTATAGAAACTGCATATATTATTCATAATAATAATGTTTTACATAAGTATTTAACATAAATACAACCGGGAATTGGCGCTCTGAGCACCAACCCCAACAGAAGAAACCCATTGTTGAGTATTAAGTGTCCCCATGTGGTTCCTTGTTCGGTGCACCAACCTCAATCTAGAGGTGCTTCTGGTAAACCTCACTCATCTGAGATTTGTACATGTTTGCCATCGACGTGGCAAGTCTGGAAAAATTAAGCCTGAGTCTTTCTTATTGCATAAAGAAATGAAATGACCTAAGAGTGTTTTACCTATATTTGATTCTTCGAATCTAGTTCATCAAGTTTCTACAACAGCTAAACAACTTAGATTTGATTCTTCGAATCTAGTTCGTCAAGTTTCTACAATAACTATAAAGACGCATTTCATTAGTGAGAAAATTGCACTGTTGACAAGAAATACTCAGGTGAAAGAGGTTCCTAAGAAATTTTAGGTGAGAAATGAAACATCTTTCCCAACAACATTAGAATGCATTGATCCTATAAGGTGTGATGAAAGTTCACTTCGGTACAACTCTACTTAGTTAGTGCATTCATATTTTCCCATTACATGAGTGCGTGTGTGTGTATTTTGTGTTTGCATAACTGTATATTTTTATTTTCATTGTATATGATTATGTATGTTTTTATTATATGTCCATTGGTATATAGGTTGTAAACTCAGACATAAATTTCATAGCCAATTCTGAATGGACGGTAGATACCATTGGATAATGACAAGCCTTGTTGTGTCATTTTTATCTTTGTCTTAAAATAAAAATACAAAAAAAAATTATAATATGAAAAGGACCAAAAGATTTTGTGCCTTGATAGAACATGAAAAGCTCGTTGCATTTGATCTTGGTATGTAGGATAGATGGTCATGCATATATAATATAATTTTATTTTTCATGATACTCTATGTGCATAAGTGTTGGTGATGGAAACCTTTAGTATATTTTATGCTTACATTTCACATACACATTTTTATTGTTCTCGAGGTTTGATCACATGTATGAGTTTTTGGACAGAGAGTCTAATCTCTGTCTGACTTAGCTTACTGAATAGCGTGATCTTTGACTAGATGACCTCGTGTTATCCCTTTCAAGAAAAATAATATCAATTGAAATGTGTCTCAAGTGTTTCAATTCAAAAAGTAGTTAAAAGAGCCAATGGGCCAAATTTAAAAGATAAGGGAAAAACCCTTCACTCGAAATAGTTTTTATTTATAAGCTCATCATATTTAGAGGGAGAATATTTTAAAATGCAACTAATGTTACTTATTTTTAAGTCCTAGTGGTGCTTGGTTTGACCACCTATTTTGTGGACTTGGTACTTCATTAGATGATTTATGTGCCTTTGTCCCGCTCATAAAATAAGGTCTTAAGCCTTGACTTATTGTGCACTTATTTTTCACGCAAGTACTTGTTATGCTTTAGTGTTTATATCATGAACATGCGTGTATTTCTTGAGCATGACCAAAAATATTTCATATTATCTCATGTCATAAATAGTTGAGTACTGATTGGGTATCATTATACTTGTTTGAAGTGCTATTTTGAGTCATTTTGACCGATTTTTATATTTTTTAACTCATTTTATGTGCTTGTGTTCGTTTCATGTCATTTCATATTGTTAGGATTAGTACTCGAAGCGCCAATCCTGATCGTATTTATGTCCGATTCATGAATACGAGTAATTCCATTTCCATAATATTACTTATTTAATGGTAGCACCTCTTGTCTTCTATACATATATTAGATCTAATTATGATTAGATATCTAATTATGATTATATTGAAACTAAATCTGATTTGGTGATATGTGTATATTAGACAAAGACCCTAGGATTTACAACGTAGTACGCAGTTACAACGTAATTTGTAATTGACATTAGGAAGCACACTATAAGATGTATATCCTTAAATAAAGTTTCTGGTCAAGATTTACTGACACTGGTCGGTTAGTAAAATCAGCTGAGACCAGTACATGTCGTATATCGTGACTTGGTCCGATGGTTTATCCTAATGAACCATGAGTCTCGGGAGACTTGTATAAATATGTAGGTGTTTATTTGATAAATATTGAACGAATCACTGAAGATTTCCTAATAAATGGTACACCAACGTCAATATGAATATTCTCGAGTTGAGCGAGCATAGTAATCATTTGACTTGAGATACCACTGTGGATATATGAGTTATCCTCCACACTTTGATGGCAGTCACGTCACCGATCTATTCATGATCAGACCTCCGTCTGTTCGTTGAGTGTGGACTGATGCTCATGATATCCTGTGCGTATCAAGAGAGGATCTGTCAGTCCTGTGTACATGGCATAAGCATCCTACACGTGTTTACGATCTAGTAAATCCATGACCGTGGTATAACTTCAGAAGTGAGTTTCGAGTGTTATTTAGAGATCGTAAATTGAAAGTTGACTATATTATACCGAAAGGATTTGAAGTTTTTATCTATATCTCAGGTATAATTTGGATTACCTGTGACAGAGGGATTATAAGTATGCAATGACCTCGATTTGCATAGTTTAGCGAGATTATCAGTGGTCGTCATAATTCAAGAGTGGGTGAATTATGGACACGAAATTAGATTTCATGATGGATGAACCTAAACTTAGAGAGTCTCACAATATGAAGTGTACTCGTTGAGCATTTGGACAACGCTATACGAATAATATATATTATTCATAACACTTCATTAGATTAAATGTTCGAATCGTTTAATCGGTTAAACGGAAACACATGCTTTAAGGGATTTTGGTCAATTGTAATTATTGTGTATTTATATTTGATACATAATTTGATTAGATACACATTAATTAATTGTCAAATGAGACTTTGACACATGCCATAAATATATGTATTTTTTATTTATTGTAAATAAAAATACAAATATAATAATGATTATATTAATTAATTATTTAGATATTTAATTATTAAATATTTAAATAGTTAAATAATATCCATATTTCATAAATGTTATGGAATATGTATAATTTTTATTGGAACACATGTCATGATTTTATTAAGCCTAATGTGTGCAAATTTGATTTGCTAATATTAAAGCTTATTATATTTAAATAGATTAAATTATAAAATGGACAAAAAATTGCCTTGTTAAGTCGGTCTTCACCATTTAACAAGTAAAAAAATTTCTTTTGCTTCCATGGGAAGCTTATGGCCGAATTATTCATCCTTCAAACCTCTCATATTTACTTTATATTATAATTAAGGGAGATTAATCTAAATTAAAATATTAAAAGCTTCACCCTTCCCACAGCGAAAATCTAACTACTAAACATAAAAATAAATGAGAAGAGGAAGATAACTATTGCTATTACTGAAAATAAAAGTACATAATTTAAATTACAAAAATTAAACATACAAGATACAATCCTTAAATTCCTTATAAAAACTTAAGGAAATCATGAGAATTACAAATGAAATGGCATGGTATTTATAGAAAAACCTAAAGGCTTCCACCAATTTCTCCACCGATTGCTCCACCAAACACTCCGCCAAACATGCCACAAAACACTCCACCAAATATGGAACCAAACATGACACAAAACACTCTTGCATGTTTGGTGGAAGTTTGACAATTTTTATTTTTATTTTTATTTTTATTAATTTTATTTTATATTTTGAAAATGACTATAGTAGTTACACAAAATATATTATATTGTTCATCAATTTCGGCTATGAAAACATCAGAATTTGAAATTATTTTAACTTTCACAGTTGTAGATCTTCGAGTCTTCGTCAATCTGTAACTTGAATCAGCTCAATCGAAAATCGGATGAAAAAGTTATGGCCAAAATACGAAACTTGCGCAAAATTGGAATTTCGGACTGCACTTCGTGAAGCGTATAGTAAAATTTTGTTTTTGACCATTTTTCCTCCGGATTTCATCGTTTTAACCCCGAGTTGATTCCATTAAGTCCCCATATTATTTTTATCTGCAAAATAAATAAAAACACATCAAAACGTTCATAAAACTCAAGAAACTATACAAAATATTAGGTCAAATGAGTGAGAAATAGTGATATAATTACCACTCATCACACCCCCAAACCTAACATTTTGCTAGTCCTCGAGCAAAACAAAAAAATAATATAATATAAACATCTTTAAAATAAAATTAAGCTAAGCCACTTTCGTAGGGATCACGGTTGCATTTAGCGTATGCAACAAGCCTTTAAACCCCTAAGTGTCCATAGTGGACGAGTTGTAGTCTCGTGAGGGTTTACAACAATGATACCCACAAACATTTTACAAAAGTAAAAAGGTAGTGAAACTAATGCACACAAAAGCAAAAAGACAAGAGAAAAGAGAATAAACAAATTAGTGACTAATCAAGTGAAACTTCTACTCCAAGTTAGTAGTTGTTTTCTTTCTTTTTAAATTACTGAATAAGTAAATTCTCCGATTATTTTTATCATTCTCCATATACACAACCAAAAAAATATTAATCAACTCATTTTTGCCCACAACAGTCACAAATGCGGTTGATAAGAGAGTAATATTTTTGTCCTAAAGTTTTATCAGAATTCACACTTTTTTGTAGCAATGGAATAATTTTTTCGGATTTTTCGGATTTTATTTTTTATTTATATACAATATCTTCCGTCTATGTAGCGAGCTTTGGGTAGGTGGCTCCCAAACCAGTTGGTTTTAGGGCACTAGATGTTAAAACACCCTTACGGACTTAATAACTCGGATCTCATATGTTTTTTTTTTATCATTTTTTCTATTTTTTGTACTCCATTGCCATTTGTAGATGCTTC
Organism: Zanthoxylum bungeanum; assembly: GCA_019454045.1. Lineage (NCBI taxonomy): Eukaryota > Viridiplantae > Streptophyta > Magnoliopsida > Sapindales > Rutaceae > Zanthoxylum > Zanthoxylum bungeanum. The sequence goes on along the minus strand of SKCR01017446.1, from coordinate 29,718 downwards.
CTCCAATTAAACTAGAGCACTGAATATTACAAACTTTTCAATTACAACTCATGTGCGTATGTTACTATACATATTGATAATACCTGCCAACTGAGCAAATGAAGATCCATTTTAGTCCGTTTTATGAAAAATTCACAAATTAAATAATTTAAAAGGATATAAACAAAAATTAACTTGTTTCGAAAATGGGTTGAAATACGTAACAGGAGTGGGAACTCCTTACACAACTATCTCTCACAAATTTCACCTTTTTATTCAAAATAAAAACAAAAACGCAAAATATTTTTGTAATTTTTGAAAATTTTTCAATTTTTTTGTATTTTTCAAAAAAAAAATTAGGACTAAAAAAAAGAAAAACAAGATATAAATAACCAATCCCCTCCCCCAAACTTAAATGAGACATTGTCCCCAATGTCTTAAACAGTATAAGAAGAGTTAAGAAGGTCGTACCTGGTTAGCTGAAATACAGAAAACTAAAGGTTGAGATCCAGATTTATCTTACGCTTCTTTCCACGATCGTCCTCGGTCCATTTAATCTTGGAAAGAACATGGTCAACTTGTGGTTCAAAGGCTAAGATTTGGTCAAGTAAATCCTGGGCAGTTCTGGCGGTGAAGAGGAGTTCATTCATAGGCTTTGTTACGAACCCATTTCTATGGTTGTCATCAAGAAACACACAAAGAAAATCATAAAATCCCTCAACGTTAAACAATCCAAGCGGTTTCTGATGTATGTTCAGGTTCGCCCAAGATAACACTATAAAAATTTCCTCCAATGTGCCCAAGCCTCATGGTAAAGCAATAAAAGCATCTGCACGGTTAATCATTTCCATTAGTAATCATTTCCACCAGTCGCTCTGACATTCCTGGCACGATCAGTTCCTCTCCGTTTGATGGTCCTATCAGATTTGCTTCTGCCAAGGGTTTTGGGATGATTCCCAAAACCAGACTACCTCTGTACAGCCTTTGAAACAATCCACATTAGTCCAAGATTGCCTCCACCGTATATTAAGTGCATATTCCGTTGAACAATGACTCGACCCAATTCTTGTGCCGCCTCAATGTATTGTGGCTTGGTACCAACACTAGTACCGTAAAATACACAAATGTTTTCAACTCGTCTCTTTGAAGTAGCTTCCATTTTTTATGTATTTCTTTTTCAAATCTGGATGCCTTCAAAGGTGCAATGACGGGCTGAATTTATATTACCTGAAAAAGGGTAAGTAGTAATAGCACAAGTATCTTCCAAATGACAATTGTTAGATGAACGTTAAAATAAATCGTGAAAAGTCAAAAAGTCTGGATCCTGTCTACGAAAATAAAGAAAATTACAAAAGAAAAGAAAATTAAAGCAATTATTAAGGCAACAGAATTATATACTCAATACTCCACTCGCTTGGTATAAATTCATTAGGATGCGTCTCAAGAATTCATTCCTTACTCAGCCACCACTAATAAATTAGCTCTCATCTTTATGATTGCCAAACATCATTCCTCCTTAAATGCTCCGTTTGTGCTTTTCCCTACAAAATAACACATAAAATTAAAAACTCTACAACATGTATACATAAAATATGAAAACAGAAATTACAACAAATTGCATGGGTTGCCTCCCTGCTAGCGCTAAATTTTTCGTCTTCAGCCAGACGTGACTGAAATCCATCTGTCAATGAGGTTTCAACGTCGTCTTGGATGTCCGATTAAAGACAATCCCATGAGCGTTGCTCTTGAACGGTCTCTTCCAAAGGTAAAGTGGGAAAAATAATTTTATCTCATTCAATGTTCGTGCCACCTTTGTAAACTCTGTCGCTCCAGCAATTCCTGAAAAAAAGAAATAAAATCAGGAGGTCTAGTATGATGCTTGACTTGGAATGGAAGTTCCATTCTGTCAAGCTTCTGGGCGATATCTTTGATTTGTACTCCCAAAACAGTGATGTTTCGCCTGAATGCTCTGGATCTTCAATAAGGTCAGACATTTGCTCCTCCATTTGCTCTGTTTCTTGCTCCACCTAAGGATGAAAAAGTGTTTCTGACATTAGGTCTTCATCCTCTAATAAGAGTGGAATGGATGGTTCAGGTAGATCTTCATCAAACATCATGTTAAAACATGCTCCAAGATCTTCATTTTGAGGATTGAAAGTTTGATCCTCCGTTGTTGGCGCAGTTGGTACAAAAATTTTAGTTTCATCATCGTCAGACTCTGAATAATAAAAATCAAATAGAGACTTTGCTGGTTTGGGCTCCTGAACTGATACATCTGGTTGTTGATACTGCTCAGCCTCCTCATCTGTTGAAGTGTCATTGTGAAATGATTGGTACTCGAAGGCTTCATCAGTGTCATTTGAAAATGATTCTTGAGGTATGCAGCTCTGATTTTCTGTTAATTGTCTCATTTGATCTATCATCCTCTGAATAGATTCTGATTGTCTCTGAATACTTTCAAGTTGGTTTTGATATGTTTCAAGCATTGCATCCAACTTTTCGTCTCGTTTCTCGAACCAGTCTTTGAGCATGTTCACCAATTGTTCTTCCTCTGATGGTTCTGGTTGTTGGTAAAGATCAAAGGTAGATGGTGGATAAGATGGAAAATGTGGTTCTGTGAAATGTGATGGCTCATCATAGCATGAAGGATTCTGATAGTTCTGCCACCCTGAATTGTAGTTGTACTCGCAATAATCGCTTGGGTGGTTACCATTACATATGTCACATCTCCACATTGAGTTCTATTGAGCAAATGTAGTATTGCTTGGTTCTTGCATCCAGTGATATTCGTTGGGCTGTACAACAGGCCTCAGAAAACCGGACTATTGCTCCCAAAATTGGGGTGTATCTTATTGTAAGGCTCGTAATCTCTCAATCTCCCAGTATTGTTCCATTTTTCAACCACCTGAAAACAAAAGAAAGAAATAAAAATTACAGATAAAAATAAAGAAAATTAGATGCAAGTAAATTAGATAACTTCAAAATTAATAATTCAAGAAATATAAGTCCCCGACAACGGTGCCAAAAACTTGACCGGTGCATTCACACGCGTATAACGCAAGCGCACGTATCGTTCAAGTAGTATAAAATATCGATCCCACAAGGACTTAATTCCTACTGTTGTTATTAATTATTGAATCTATTTATTTACAGGTATCTAATTATAGGGAGAAGAGAATTGATTGTTTTTGGTTCGTTGAATGTGGATTTGCTAATTAAAATAAAAACAGACTCAAAAGAAAATACTAAGGAAAATAAAAGAAAAGACTCAAAGATCTAGGGTCGTGACTCCATACAATATTGTTAAAAAGATGAATTGACTCTCTTATTTATGTGTAATAAATTAGTTTGCTAACCTGAAACACGATGATATGCAAAAGCCTCTTCCGATGGTCAGACACAAATACCCAGTATAACTCAATTGAACCATATGTCTATGTCAACCAAATTACCTGGATTCATTAAGGTCAAGTTCCAATTATGGCTACCCCCGCCCAACAGGTATATTCCTATCCTGTAAGGAAATCTATTAAAGGGTTATCTATCCTCAAGGAAGATCGTGGGCTATTGAGTCTAAGGTCTTAAACCTAAAATCCCTGTGTCTAGTTCATTTTAAGTTTACCAAATCAATCTTATCAATGGCCAGTTAACAAGAAGCATTAAGCTTAAGACTCAATAAACAAACTAAAGAATTACCCATAAAAAGAAAATCAATTATTAAGTGTGGATATTATGTTTCATCACTTCCCTAGAATAAAAATAAAATGCTGGGGTTGGGGATCCACTTTTACTATTTCTAATTTAGAAATCTCCCTTATTATAATATAGAATTTAACGGTGATAGCCAACCAACCATGTATGCGGTATTCCTTATTAAGTCAGATTTAAATTAAGTCCAACCAGCCATAAAGGCGATAATAGTATTTGAACATAAACGAGCCATATAGGCGGTAATTATTTGTCACCTAAAGACCAGCCATATAGGCGGTATCTAAATATGCCAAATAAATAAAACTAGCCATTAAGGCGGTAATTCATTTTAATGAATTATAAATTTTATATTATAATTAAGGAGATTAATCTAAATTAAAATATTAAAAGCTTCACCCTTCCCCCAACGGAAATCTAACTACTAAACATAAAAAGAAAGGAGAAGAAGAAGAGAAATACTGATATTACTGAATATAAAAGTACATAATTTAAATTACAAAAATTAAACACACAAAATGCAATCCTTAAATTGCTTACAAAAACTTAAGGAAATCATGAGAATTACAAATGAAATGGCATGGTATTTATAGAAAAACCTAAAGGCTTCCACCAATTTCTCCACCGATTGCTCCACCGATTGCTCCACCAAACACTCCACCAAACATGCAACAAAACACTCCACCAAACATGGAACCAAACATGGCACAAAATACTCTTACATGTTTGGTGGAAGTTTGACAATTTTTATTTTTATTTTTATTACTTTTATTTTATATTTTGAAAATGACTATAGTAGTTACACAAAATATACTATATTTTTCATCAATTTCGGCCATGAAAACTTCAGAATTTGAAATTATTTTGACTTTCAAAGTTGTAGATCTTCGCGTCTTCTTCAATCTAAAACTTGAATTAGCTCAATCGGATATCGGATGAAAAAGTTATGTCCAAAATACAAAACTTGCGCAAAATTTGAATTTCGGACTGCACTTCGTGACGCGTATAGTAAAATTTCGTTTTTGACCATTTTTCCTCTCGATTTCATCATTTTAACCCCGAGTTGATTCCATTAAGTCCCAATATTATTTTTATCTGCAAAATAAACAAAAACACATCAAAACGTTCATAAAAATCAAGAAACTATACAAAATATTAGGTCAAATGAGTGAGAAATAGTGATATAATTACCACTCATCAATTGGTGTTTTGATTAATTGGATTAATCTTGAAAATTTGGATTTAAATCATGAAAAATTGATAATTATAGCTTCTGGATCAGTTCTGGAAATACTGTTCATATGGTGATGAAAATAGTATCTTGTGAATGTATTGGATGTGTTTTGGGTGTTGGAACAATTACCAAAAATTGTTTCGGAGTTGAAATAAGTGAAAATGGGGAAAAACGACGTTATCGAGTGACTTTTGAGCTAATCAGGTGACGACTATCCAAACAGTGAATTTATCACTGTTCAGACAGTCCATGAACTGCCCTAACACTATTGGGGCTGACCTTGAAGTCCCCATAAGTGTTGGGTGGTCAGTTCGATCAAAAACATATTTTGCGTCATTTTACTGAAAAATATTTTCGTAAAGCTTCGCGACGTATCTTTGTTGTTTATGCCGTTATCTGATATCGAATAAATATATTTATGTGAAATATGATTGAATTATTCATATTGGATATTTTAATAATTCATTCGATAATTTAAAATTTTTTTAAATTACGATTTCGCCCAAACAGCGCTTCCGTTGCCTCCTTTGCCCAAACCCCTAACAAAAATTGTATCAGAGCATGTATGATTCTTCATCCATTACATTAGTCATTCTTGATATATGATATGTAATCCAATTTTAATATTTGCTCATGCATGTAATTTATATGTTTCTTGACTTTTCGGTTCTACGCTAACAAAAACGTAATGAAAATTTAATGGTTAAATCGAGTTATGTTTTCTAAGGTTGAATTGGATTGTTTAGAAAATGATTGAGATTAAAATTCTGCATTTGATGTGGAGCAATGCTTCCTTGAGGAATATCACCGCTTAAAATAAGGCTGTAAAGTAACGTGTATTGGATGTATATTTCTTGGTCCGTTTTGTCAATACGGTTTATGGGTAACTTTCTATAGCTATATTCCAGATTGTGCCAAAGCAGTGAGGGTGTAATTGATAGAATTTTATCCATGTCGGTTGAATATTGATACTAGACAAATTCAAGTGAAAGTGGAAATCTTGAACGTGCCAAAGCTGCATGACTACATCGTTAGCTTGAGTTTGTCATTAGCAAGTGAAGCCTTGATACGTCTCCTTGTGAACGTGTTAAAGCTGTTATAATGAGAAACGACAGGACCAAAATCAGGAGTTACTAGTGAGTGATTGACAATGAGTTGTCTACCTAATGAATATATGTAGGCGAGATCGTGCCAAAGCTGTGAGTCGAAATATATTCATGGGATACTACTCTCACTATGGAATTTGATTTGATTATTGAATTCTCGTTCTCCGCTGGGGATTACGGTATTACGTAAAGTGGTGGGAGACACTGCTGGGTTAAAAATCCATAACTAAAGCAGTGTGTAATTTTATGAAATTTACTGCCTTTGTTTCCCTTTATTCTATATAGTTTATAGAATTATACTTCTAATCCACTGAATAGCATATTACCTGAATATGTTTTCTGACCTTACTTATAGTTATGTATTTCTAGAATAGGTTCTAGAATGACAGTAGACTTAGATATTGTTATACTAGTTCAAACCATCGGGAACTGTTGTTTTGATTTTCTTGAAAAAAATCAAGATGGTTAGTGACTTAGTTACTAAGTCACGATTAGTAATTTAAATAGATAAATGTTTTGGATATAATTATCTAGTAAGAATAGTTTCTTATGTAGTATGAACTGACTTGAATTAGTTATCGAAATTCTTGACTGGCATTGGGAAAACCCCATTAGTATTTGTTTATCTTATAATGACGTTTTTTGGCTTTAATGACTTTAGAAGTCACGTGTCTAACACAGTTTGCTAATCGATCATTTGCAAGTTTTGTGAATAATTGAAGGCGAATCATAAACCTAAAGAAAGGAAAAGTATATGGTTGTGTATAGAAAATATTGATTCTCACAATACGACAATTATAGGTATTGGATACTAGATCTCCCGTCTAGTTATTTAAAATAATATTTAATAACTATTTTGATATTTGATATCAGAACTTTTGAATTTTGGATAGTTACTTATTCTATATAAACAATTGTTACATATTTTAATATGACTAGTAGTGCCATTAATGGAAAGATAAACATTAAGAAAATGTTCGGTTAACTAAATAACTTGGAACCGTGCTTTATGAGATTTTATCATATAAGTATAAAATGCTTATTTCGTATGGTAAAAGATGGTATGATACGAGATCACACCATATATCCTTATCCATTTAATGAATATTGTATTCAAAATATGATTAAATCTTATTTAACCAATGATCGTCATTGGACCACAGATTTATTAAACTAATACATTGGATGTATGTAGTTTAATGAATTAGAATTTGCCTTGGATTGTTTTCTTTACTTCGTAACTTAGTTAATGAATTTTCATGACTTAGTTGCATGTTTCTAAAAGAATATATAGTGAACATCTTGAATGGTTCGAGAATTTTCAATATGATTCTGATGAAATGCGGAAGAATATTTTGAATGGCTCAAAGATATTCTATTTGAAGTGTTGAAAACTATATCTTTAAAATTCATCGTGAGTCTTTCAATTGTTCAAGGATGTTTGATATGATCAAACATGTGAATTTATGGCAATTAGTTCTATAGTTATTTAATGAATGTGATTCTTACTCAATATTAAACTTCCATAATTCCATCTTGATGGAATTGGTTAGTGGGAGTAATTGAATCTTATATGATTTGATTCGTTGATATTGAGTGTTACCGAATTAGTTTTCAATACTCTTAGGATTATGCTCCAGTAACACTAATTCATCTCTTTAATTAAGATTCCATTCGTTCCTATAATTACATATATGATATGTATAGTAGAAAATTCTAATTCTGAAAAGTTTGAGATTTGAAACTTTTTTTTTTGTATAAGTGTTATACAACTAAAAGTACTTGCACCTCGGAGGTACAAGTAAAGTTTATAATTTATTCAATTTAATAGAATATTTCATTCTATTTTAAAGAGTATATTTTCTATGATCCCAAGTAATAAAATAGTTTTATTACTTGGTGTGTAACATTAGATGTTGATGATAGTAGAAAAGACTTGACTTATTGAAGTCAAATATGAGAATGATAAACTACAAGTGGAACTAAATAATTAATAAAATGAAAATACCCTTAGATATCTCTCATATAAGTTCAATAGGATGTTAGAATTATTTACAAAGTATTTGATACTTAAAGATTATGTTGTTTTCTTATCAAAGAAAATTATCCTATAACTTATAGTGTGAGCGATATTTCATATCGATTTCGGAAATTACCATTGAACCATAGATCTAAAATTGTTTTAACTTACTACGATCAAGTTTTAAACTTGATTAAGCTTTCTTATGAATAGTTCATAAAATGTGCAAATTGTTTGCGCAACAAAATCAAAGTGAGCTTATTAAAGGTTCAACCTTTATAGTATGATAATAAGAAAGGTTATCCTTTGTAGTCTATTGTAGATTCTGATCGTATTTATATCCGATTCATGAATACAAGCAATTATATTTTCCATAGTATTAATTATTTAATGGTAGCACCTCTTGTCTTTTATACACATATTCGATCTAATTACGATTAGATTGAAACTAAATCTGGTTTAATGATACGTGTATATTAGACAAAGTCCTTGGGATTTACAATGTAGTGTACAATTACAACGTAATTTGTAATTGGCATTGGGAAGCGCACTATAAGATGTATATATTTAAATAAAGACCCTGGTCAAGATTTACCAACACGGGTTGGTTAGTAAAATCCGCTGAGATCAGTACATGTCATATATCGTGACTTGGTCGGATGGTTTATCTCAATGAACCATGAGTCTCGAGAGACTCGTATAGACATGTAGGTGTTTATTTGAAGATTTCCTAATAGATGGTACACCAACGTCAATAGGAATCTTCTCGAGTTGAGCGAGCATAATGGTATTCGACTTGAGATACCATAGTTGATATATGAGTTATCCTCCACTCTTTGATGGCAGTCACGTCACCGATCTATTCATAATCAGACCTCCACATGTTCTTTGGGTGTGGACTGATGCTCATGATATCCAATGCGTATCAAGATAGGATCCATCAGTCATGTGTACATGGCATAGGTATCCTCACGTGTTTACGATCTAGTAAATCCATGACCGTGGTATAACTTCAGAAGCTTGTTCCGACTGTTATTTAGAGATCATAAATTGAAAGTTGACTATATTATACCGAAATGATTTGACGTTTTTATCTATATCCCAAGTATAATATGGATTGCCTGTGACGGAGGGATTATACGTATGCAATGCCCTCGATTTGCATAGTTTACCGATATTATCTGTGGTCGTCATAATTCAAGAGTGGGTGAATTATGGACACAAAATTGGATTCCGTGACGGATAAACCTAAACTTCAGGAGTCTCACAATATGAAGTGTAATTGTTGAGCACTTGGGTAACGCTTTATGAATAATACAGATTATTCATAATACTTCATCGAATTAAATGAATTAATTCGAATCGTTTAATCGGTTAAACGAAAATACATGCTTTAAAGGATTTTGGTTAATCCTAATTATTATGTATTTGTATTTGATACATAATTTGATTAGATACACATTAATTAATTATCAAATGAGACTTTGACACCCCATAATTATAGTATTTGTTATTTATTTTAAATAAAAATACATATATAATAATGATTATATTAATTAATTATTTAGATATTTAATTGTTAAATATTTAAATAATATCCATATTGCATAAATGTTATGAAATATGTATAATTTTTATTGGAACACATGGCATAATTTTATTAAGCCTAATGTGTGCAAATTTGTTTTGCTAACATTAAAGTTTATTATATTTAATTAGATTAAATTATAAAATGGACAAAAATGCCCTTTCTAATTCGGTCTTCACCATTTAAAAAGTATTTCTTCACCATTTAAAAAGTAAAAAGTTTTCTTTTGCTTCCATGGGAAGCTTATGGCCGAATTCGTCATCCTCCAAACCTCTCAAATTTTTGTTTCATGAAACAAAGATGAAAATGAAGAAAAATTCAAGAAAAGCTTAAGGATAATTGGAGATTAGAGGTAATCTTGTTCATTATTGAGTTTATAAATTTGTTTCATGTTCTTGAATTGTTAGAATGATTTTAGGGTTTACTTTCTTCTTATAAATTTGGGGCTTTTGGATTTGGAGGATGAATCAGAAGGTTTTGAGCATTTGTGAAGTAGTATTGGATGATATTATTGTAATATTGATTCAATTTAATCATTTTATGATATGTTTCCATTCTAGAGTGTTACGTCCACTCTTGTAATGCCTAGAATTTTTCTTGGGTGTTCATATGTGGTGACTTTGATTGGTGTTTTGATTAATTGGATTAATTTTGAAAAATTGGATTTAAAGCATGAAAAATTGATACTTATAGCTTCTGGAACAAATCTGGAAATAATGTTCTTATGGTGAAGAAAATAATGTCTTGTAAATGTATAGGATATGTTTTGGGTGTTGGAACAATTTTCGGACATTATTTCTGAGTTGAAATAAGCGAAAACGGTGAAAAACGGCATTATCAGGTGACTTTTGAGCCAACCGAGCGACGGCTGTCCAAACAGTGAATTTGTCACTGTTCTGGCAGCCCATGAACTTTCCTAACACTATTGGGGCTGATTTGAGCAGTCTCCATAAGCGTTGGGTCGCCGGTTCGGTCAAAAACACATTTTGCTGAAAAAATATTTTCATAAAAGCTTCGCGACGTATCTTAGTTGTTTATGTCATTATCTGATATCGAATAAACATTTTTAGGTGAAATATGAATGAATGATTCATATTGGATATTGAATAATTCATTCGGTAATTTAAAAAAAAATTTAAATTTTTGATTTCGCCCAAACAGCGCTTCCGCTGCGCCCTTTGCCCAAAATCCCAACACATATTGTATTTCATACTGCATTTCATCTAGCATTCCATAATTTTGAGCTTTTTTTTGATTACTTCCCATGTGTTCATTTTAATAAATAAGTTCTTCTGTTAGCGAGTGGGAGTAAATTAGGTTTACAAGTAGCTAGTGTGTCTTTTTTTTCGTTCTCCTGTATAGCTTTTAGCATACCTATTGTCATTTTGTGACAAAAAAGGGGAGTATGATATATTTTCTAATCAAGACTATTTAATTAGGTATTAGATCGAGTAATATTGTAATAAGTCATTTTCTTGATGATTGGCAGTTGTCTACGTTATTTTTACATCTTTTACTATAGTCTTTGTATTAGGTGTTTTGTCCCAGAATGCCAAATAAGGAGATTGGTAGTTTCATGTGTGTTGGCAACTTCCATAACAAAATAAGTTCAATTAAATTATAATGAGTCTTGAAGATCTTGTAGCAATCGATGTTGGGATATATTCCCTAAATCTTTATTAAATGTAAACGATTTTATATATTATAAAATAAAATGATGCATTATTCATTTATCAAAGTGTTTGTTTAAATTTCGCATATTGTAAATGATCTTGATTACTCTAGACTACACGTGTACCTTCAGACTTAGTGTATAAGCTTCATACACAAGAGGATTTAAGTTTGAAGTTGGTAATCTAAATTAGTCCATAGAGAGCAAATAAAGCGGATACTTTGTTTGTGATTTATCTATAGCTACGGTCCATTCTATAATTGTATGGCGATCTTGATCTGGGATCATCCATGTGGAGATATGAGAATGGAGGCACTTGTATGATGAATTATATAGGACTGGACCCAGATAGAAATGACTTTCTTATAATATCCGTTAAATAAAGAAATTCATTTCGATATATTAGATGGTCATATATGGATTGATTTTAATCCTGAGTGTACTAAGAACTCCTGCATGGCAGGCTATGTCCTTTGATTTACAAAGGTGAGCTTGGTGTAGCAGTCCTGACCAATAGCTACATACTTTAGGGACATGGTTTGGTGTGTAGTTGGGGATGTTTTATATAGACATGAAGTTCACCATTTCTTGCGAGAAATAGATGAGTATCTTCCTTAAGGGTTGATTTCCTCGATAGAGTCTGATCTGCTGAGTCGATCCTGACTTCAGAGGTCGTCCTGACAGTCTGATGCATAGGCTGTCCCAAGAGTTTGATGTCGAGGCTGCCTTGAGAGTCTGATGCCGAGGCTGTCCCGAGAGTCTGATGTCGAGGCTGACCTGACTATATCAGGTAAGTTTTCATAAACATCCTAATGCTGTCAGACCTGACCCCCCAGACATTACCACCTCGGTGTCCCAACGTGTTCTTCAGGCTTGGGCCTTCTGCTGACCTCATATATCACATGTTCTTCGGCCTTTATTTGTTAACTGCAATCCCCATTCTACTATTCAGAGGGATTCTAACTTTTTGGGAGCTGAAATTCACCATCAACATCTGCCCATTAGTTCTTGGTATCAACAAGTAAATGAGTTAATGCCGGGAACTATAAAAAAGATGGCGGTGCATGGACTTGGAAGCCGACCTGGTGTCCTCGGATGGTACTCAATCCTGATCCAATCCAAAATCTCAAGTGTGCTTCATCTCTCGGCAGGTACCACAACTTCAAGTTTCAATGTTTTTTGTGAAAATCCACACAGGTTCACAATCTTGATCCTGCATCTCAGCTTCTGATCCATAACTTGGTGATCTTTCTCAATTGGCCCTCTCTGATCGAAAAGGTTGGTCCGAGGTAACCCGAGTCATCTCACACATTGGCCTCTTTGGTTGAAGAAGCTCATCTCATGCCACCTCGGGCTGATGTATGCTCTCGACATGTTGCAATCTCGGTAGGAAATGACATGTAAAATAAAACATGGGTCACGAGGAAAACTCACCTTAGGCTATCGCACATAAAATCCTCGAATTGATTATAATATATCATCCACATTGGCTTTTCTGCTAGAATAAGCTCATCTTGTGCCACCTCGAGTAGATGCATGTTGTTGACACGCTGCAAACTCAGAAGGAAATGATATGCAAAGATCTGTAGAATAAAACATTGGGCTCGAGGGAAAGATCATATCGGGCTATCACACAGTAAAAAGGGCTTCGGCGGGATGTAACCTAGCCCCGAGCTGATAATAATACATCAACCACAAGGGAATGTTCCCTTCTTGTGCCACCAATACTCGGCCACGGGAGAGAAACTCCGACCCCATGCCAATGAAGAAAAAGAGGCATTGGTGGGACTTAACATAAACCCGAGCCATTTTAAGCTCTCAGCCATAAAAGGGATGTTCCCTTCTTGTGCCACTCAAAAAGAATAAGACCTTGGCGTGACGTAACCCAGCCTCGAGCCAACAAATGACCATGATCTTGGCGGTATGAAAGCAAACCCGAGCCAACAAATCACTACGGCCTCAAAGGTATGAAAGCAGACTCGAGCCATCAAATCATTACGATCTCGGTGGTACGAAAGCATACCCAAGCTATCAAACATAACACGACCTCAGCGATACTAAATCAGACCCGAGCCATCCAATTAACACGACCTCAGTAGTACTAAAGAAGACCCGAGCCATTAAACACACCACGACCTTGTCGAGACTAAAGCAAACCTGAGCCATCAAATTAACACAGCCTCGACGATACTAAAACAGACCTAAGCCATCAAATTAACACGGCCTCGATGGTACTAAAGTAGACCCGAACTATCAAACACACCACGGCCTCGGTGGTACTAAAGTAAACCTGAGACATCAAATTAACACAACCTCGATGGTAATAAAGCAGACCCGAGCCATCAAATTAACACGGCCTCAGCGGTACTAAAGCGGACCTGAGCCATCAAACACAACACGGCCTCAGCGGTATTAAAGTAGACTCGAGCCATTAAATACACCACGACCTTCTTGTGGGCCGTAATAAGTAATCATGGATAAATAAATTTTTATCTAAGAAAGGGAAAGACTTACTCATATTATGGGGATCTACAGTCATTCTTACAACTCTTTAAAGGTCATTATAAGAGAGGCTCTATTGAAAATATCCCATCAACACCTCAGTTTTTCAGGGCTTCTTGATCCGGTTACCGTCCAGTTGCTCCAGGTGATAGGTAATAATCGGTGAAATCACACACGTAACGCAAACACACGTATTGCTCACGTAGTATAAAAATATCGATCCCACAAGGACTTAATTTCTATTGTTATTATTAATTATTGATGTTAAATATTTACATGTATCTAATTAGAGAGAGATGAGAATGATTGCTTGATTGGTTGGTTGAATTTAGATTTGCTAAATAAATAAAGACACATAAGAAAATATTAAGGAAAATAAACAAAAGACACAAGTATCTAGGATTTTGAATCCACACAATATTATTTTAATGATGAATTGATTATTTTATATATGTGTAATAAATTAGTTTGTTAGCCTGGAACACGAAAATATGCAAAAGCATTTGTCGATGGTCAGATACAAATACTCAAATAACCCAATTAATCATATGTCTATGTTAACCAAGTTACCTGAATTCATTATATTTAAGTTCCAATTGTGGGTACTCCCGTCCGACAAGTATATGTCTATCCTGGAAGGGAATATTTTAAGGGTTATCCATCATTAAGGGAGATCATGAGCTATTTAATCTAAGACTGAAACCTAAAATCCATTTTTCAAGTTCATTTTAAGTTTAACACATCAATCTTATTGGTGATCAGACAACAAGAAACATTAAGCTTAAGATTCAATAAACAAACTAAAGTGTTACCCATAATATAATTAAATCAATTATTAAGCATGTTAATATTGTGCTTCATCACTTCCCTAGATCAAAAATAAAATGTTGGGGGTTAGGGGATCCATCTTCAAAAATCTCACTTTATTATAATATGAAAATTGTCAGTGTTACCTAATAAAGTTGAACTAGCCATAAAGGCGATGTTATTATTTATCCATAAACCAGCCATATAGGCGGTAATCATATGTCACCTAAAGACCGACCTTATAAGCGGTGTCACGTTATGTTACATAAATAAAACCAGCTATTAAGGCAGAATCAACTTTTAATCCATATTATTAAATTACAATTTCCATATTATAAATTAAGTGAGATTAATCTACCTTTACTATTTCTAATTTAGAAATCTCTCTATAATATATAATTTACGTGATAATTACTAACCGACCATATAGGCAGTATCCCGATTAAGTCAAGTTATAATTAATTCCAACTGACCATAAAGACGATATCCAATTTAGTCAGGTTAAAATAAATTTAATTAAGTCCAACCGACCATAAATACGATTATAATTTAAGGGAGATTAATCTAAATTATAATAATAAAAATTTTCACCCATCTCCCAGCATAAATTTAACTACTAAACATAAAAGAAAAGTAAATAAAAAATACTACTATTACTGAAAATAAAAATGCATAATTTAAATTACAAAAATTAAACACACAAGATACAATCCTTAGATCATTATTTGAACCTTAAGGAAAGCATATTTACTACTACTAAAAATAAAAAAAATATATAAATATATACAAATAAGATACAATCCTTAATTCCTTATTAGAAACCATAAGGAAAGTATGAAATTTACAAATGAAATGACTTGGTATTTATAGGCAAAATTTTACCTTCATTAATTTCTCCACCAAGCATGACACCAAATATGGCACAAAATATGACACCAAACCCTCCACCAAACATATGGAAGATTGACAATTTTCATTTTTTATTTTATTTTTATTTTTTTATTTTGAAAATGACTTTATTAATTATACAGAACATACTTCCGGATATTTTATCTATTTCGGTCATAAAAACTTCAGAATTCAAAATTATTATGAATGTTCAAGTTGTAGATCTTTGAGCCTTCTTTAATCTGGGACCTGAATTACCTCAATCCGATATCGAAGTAAAACGTTATTGCCAAAATATGAAAATTACACAAAGTTGATATTTCCGAAATTGTACTTCGTTAGAACGCCATTTCAAGTTTCCAATCTCCAAAATCCAAATTTCAAGTCCAATTTTTGCCCTTATTTGTTCCATATTTCATCCTGATTAATTAAATTGAATCCTGATTTTATTTTATCTATAAAATAAACTAAAACATATCAAAACGTTCATAAATCCCGAGAAACTATATAAAATATTACCTAAAATGGACGATAAATAATGATATATTTTTCGCTCATCAGGTACCTAATTCGATGACTTTGCTACCGGTGCTCCCCCATACCATGACCTTATGATCAACATACTCATTGAGGAGGCCATTTTTAACCAGGTCTTCCACTTGCTCCCACATGTCCCTGCATCCATTCGTGGCATGTCTCCTTACATTATGGTGCATACAATAATCTATGTTGTTTCCTTTCTCAATAGGAAACCTCATCGGGTTAGGCTCATCTAATAGGCCATTTTTAACCAGATTTTCTACCTGTTCAGAGGGGTGTATGCTGTCCTTCCGGCGATATGGTTGACTTGGACATGTTGCCTTATCTCTTGAACTTGATTATTCTGAGGCATCGGCGTGAACGACTTTTGCCTCGGGACTGGTCTCCTCATATTTCTGCCACAATCTCGCTAATTTTCCGGCCTGAGTATATTGGTCCTCTAGGTGCCCCTTCCTCGGGAAATCTTCTTATCTTCTTCCATTAGCATAAACTTCCTCGCTTATTCAAAAGTCGCGGCATAGTCCGGTATCTCCTGTATCCTCAGGTGGGACCATAATTTTCCGATCTAGAGAGCTTCTTTACAACTTTTTAAGGCCTTCGGGGATTCATACGCCCTGACCTCTACACCAAGCTATGATACTGGTCAATAAAAGTTTTCAAAGACTCGTCGTCTCTCTTCTTCATCAACCTCAACGACCTCATAATCTTCCTCGGCACGCACGCCCTTTTAAAGTGCTGCACAAATGATCTCCTTAACTATGCAAAGCTGCTGCTACTCTCCGGGGTCAAGTTCTCGAACCATAGGTTGACTGACACGTCCAAGGTTAAATGGAACATCTTACAGATGACCTCTCCGAACATCCCCTGAATTTCCATTATCAAAGCGAACCTCTTTATATGAGACTTGGGTTTTAGGCATGGTGAACTTCCTCGGGACTTCGTCGCCAATATTTCCTTCAAAAGCGGGGACACTGCCCCTATGTCCTTATCATCTCGAGCTCTTCCTTTTTTTATCCTCCAATTTCCTCATCTCTCTCCGGAACCAATTCTTCATATGGCTCTCAGAGTTGTCATGCTTTTGCCCATGACCCTCTTCATGTCTTCCACATCGAGTAAGTTTTTCTCTATAATCGGAAACTTCACGCCCCCTCTTTCTGATAGGTCTTGCTCCACCAGGTTCTTTGGTATTCTTCTTTAGTTTTTCAATCTTTTCCATCATTTTCATAAGGGCCTGAGTTGTTTCCCTCTCCTCTCGTGCATCCTCTCTTTCATTTCGTAGGGTCTCCTCTATTCTCTCCATTCATTCTATCATCGGATCCTCTGCAGTTCTATGATTTTCGTGTCTTGCCATCATCTTAACATGCTTGTTGCTTTTCGTACTTTCCCCACAGATGGCGCCAACTATTGACGACTGATTTTCATTCCAGGAGTAATTCAGGAAAAAACCACACCACTAAGAATCCTCCATCAACTGTGAATTTATTTGGTTTTGAGACCAAATGCAAACTTAGCAAAAGATAGAAAACACACATACTAAACAGAGGGTTTAATGTGGTTCGGCGGGATGGTCACAACCTACGTCCACGGACAGCTCCAGGGTTCTTGTAGAGCTTACGTCATCCATACATGTGCATAAGGTTCAACATCCTTGATCTAGGTAATCAGGTTGGTGTGCCGGGATATATGACGTCTTTCATTGTGTCTAATAACAAAGCGGGTCGGTGTATCGAGACTAGTGTTTGGTCTGATTTCCTCAACCAGGTCTGATCTGTTGAGTCGATCATGACTTTAGAGGCTGTCCTGAGAGTCTGATGTTGAGGCTGTCCCGAGAGTCTGATGTCAAGGATATCCCGAGAGTCTGATGTCGAGACTGTCGGGAGAGTCAGATGTCAAGGATATCCCGAGAGTCTGATGTCGAGGCTGACCCGACTACATCGAGTAAGTTTTCATAAACGTCCTAGTGCTGTCGGACCTGACCACATCGGTGTCCCAACATGTACTTTGGGCTCGGGCCCCTCTGCCTACCTCATATCTTCACAATGTCCTTCGACCTTTATTTGCTAACTGCAATCCCCATTCTACCCTTCATAAGGATTTTGACTTCTTGGAGCTGAAAACCACTATCAACACGTTGCAAAAGCAAAATAAAAACATTAAAAATTATAAATATAAAATGCTTGTTTGAAAAAGAGATGAGCCTGAGTGTGGGTAAATCTTTATTTTATATATATATATATATATTTAAAAATACTCAAGTAATTTCTTTTGATTTTTTTTAAATTAATTACTCTTCAAATTTTAATACACAATCATTTTATTAGGTTAATTCTTTATTTAAATACTAAAAAATTCATCATCCTAAGACCGAATTTGAAATCAAGATACCTCTTAATTTTTGCGTGTCTTTTAGGAAGCATAGTTTAAAATTTCACTAAATTTATTCTCAACTCTTGTAGACTTAATTAGTTAATCCTTCATATAAAAAAAATAAGAAAATTAACAATCTTATATTCAATATATGACACGTTATCAAAAATATTTAAATACTAGATATTTATTTTGTCTATCCAAAAATTGAAAAATGTATCAAAAGTATATCAAATGTGCATATATGATTAAGAAAAAGTATCAAACATTAGGTATATATCATTTTTGGCGTGCCAAAAAACGATGTTTCAACTTAAAATGATTTTCGTACATAAAAAATTACACTGAAAATCATTTTTGGAAAACAAATTATTTTCTAGTGTTTGACTATCTTCTGAAATTATTTTCCGAAAAGAGTTTTCAGATATTTGACGTGTCCAATATTTTTTTAGAAAATATTTTATGATGGTTAGAAGTATGAATGATAAAAAATTCAGGGTCCAACCAAAATCCAAGTAGTCTTGGAAGACCGGGCCCAAAATACCTGGCTTTGTAAAAAAATTTAGATTAATGTAGCGAAATTTCGAACCCGCACGGATCCAAATAGTTTCGGAATTGGGTCCGCTCGAATCTGTATACACCTAGAAGACGCAAGTCCATAAAAAATTTTCAGATTCGTATGGCGAAATTCAGGACCCACACAGATCCATACTTAGTTATCTGTTACGATTCTTAAACTTTTTTGTGAGGAAAAAATAGACATTTCAAGGGATTAAAGGTCGCATTATTGAGAATACTGGAAAACTGAAATATGTCAGTATTATCAATTATTTTACTTATGATACAATTTAATACATAACTAATATTGCGTAAAGTTATGATTTTTTTTTATTTTTGATTTTTTTTAAAAATATATCTATTGACGGTTGATTTCGTTTCAGGGATAAATCGGTAAACTTACTCCTTGAACTATCCTCCCTCAACAGTGAATTTGTTAGGTTTGGGGACAAAATGCAAACTTAGTAAAAGATAAAAAACACACAGACAAAACAGATGGTTTACCGTGGTTCGGCGAAATGGATCCAACATACATCTATAGGCACAAGGGGAAAAAAACTTTTATAACGTGGTCGGGTATGACCGTCCTACCTATATCTCGAGCTCGTCTGACCGACCTCTTACAAGCTTACTATTACACTTAAGCTTTTCTCTCTCTTTTACAAGTTATGTGTGAAATAGATTTAGCTAATTCTTTACAATGAATTCTTGATCCATTTATATACTATGGCAAATTCTACTGTTACATCAATCTCTTGACATCAGCCACGTGAATCTATAATTAATACAAGGGCTCTCTTTCCCAAGTGCTCTGCCAAAAGTAATTATACCACCTGACATTTTATTAAAACACGCCACTTATGATCACTGCCACACGCTGCCTCATAAATCCAACATGTAACTTATCAACTCTCATGTGATAGTGTGTGCTTGAAGATAAGCCGGTGACTTGCTCTAGTCACGTCAGACCTTTTTGGAAGGTTCAAGTCACCATGTAG
Source organism: Zanthoxylum bungeanum (assembly GCA_019454045.1). NCBI lineage: Eukaryota > Viridiplantae > Streptophyta > Magnoliopsida > Sapindales > Rutaceae > Zanthoxylum > Zanthoxylum bungeanum. The sequence goes on along the minus strand of SKCR01017446.1, from coordinate 9,751 downwards.
GGCTTATGTCACCTATTCATAGAACACAATTTTGTAGTCCCCATCAACATCCTCGGATCGATTCGTTGGAATAAGTAACATCCTTTATTGTATCCACTTTCTGGTCGGGATGGTGTGCCAAGACTCACGGTGTTTGGTCTATTTTCCTTTCATCTCCTTGACCAAGTCTGATATACTGAGTCGATTATGATATTTCTTATCAAGTCAGGTTGCCCTTCACACATTGGTATCTCAACTCAGCCCTCGGGTTGACCTTTTGCACCTCAGGCTCAGACTTTTCTGCTTGACCTCATCTTTTACAAGGACCTCGAATCTCCCGGCAAGTGCAAACATCATTATACCCCTCTTCAGAATTCTGACTTCTTGGGGGTGAAAACCACCATCAACATCTGTCCCTTAGTTTTCGGTATCAACGAGTTAGCGAGTTGGTGGCAGGAACTATAAAAAAAATGATGGTGCATGAAGTCCAAAATCGATATTGTGTCATCGGGCTGATGCTCCGTTATGATACAGTCTAAAATCACAAGTCTATCTCATCTCTCAGCAGGTATCACAACTGCAAGTTTCAATGTTTTTTGTGAAAATCCAAGTCAAGTTCACAATTCTGATCCATTATCTCAGTTTCTGATTCATTACCTGTTTATCTTTTTTATTAAGGCATATCTAATCGAAGGTTGATCCGAGCTAACATTGGTCAGTTCATCAACTATCTTCTACACTTGAAAAAGCTCATCTCATGCTGTCGTGAGTTGATGCATGCTCTTGACGCACTACAATCCCAGAGGGATATGATCTGCAAGGATCTAAGAAAATAGAAAACTACCATGAGGGAAAACTCACCTCATCGGGCTATCAGGAAAATAACAAGGACATCGGCAGGACGTACCTCAGCCCCCGAGCCGAGCTGACAAAGAGAGGTCTTGGGGGAAAGATTGTCCCCAAGCCATCTAAGTTATTTGGTCGTAAGGGAATGAACCTTCATTACACCAATACAAAGTAATAGGACCTCGGCGGGCCGCAACCCAAACCCGAGCCGAAAATGAACGTTTGGTCATAAGTGAATGTTCCTTATTTGTGCTACCAAACATGATGAGGCATCGATGGGACATAACCTGACCCCGAGCCAAAAATGAACGTTTACATAACCAATGCTACAAAATGGGATAGCCAGAGCTACGATGACATTCTCTCTTCCCATGATCGGCATACCCGATGATACACAATGGGATAGCCAGAGCTATGAAGGCAATCTCCCTCCCCGAGATCGGTATACCCGGTGATACACAATGGGATAGCCAGAGTTATGAGGGCAATCTCCCTCATCGAGATCGGTATACCCGATGATACACAATGGGATAGCCAGAGCTACGACGACATTCTCCCTCCCCGAGATCGGCATACCCGAGGCTACAAAATGGGATAGCTAGAGCTATAGGGGCATTTTCCCTCCCCATGATTGGCATACCCGATAATACACACAATATGATAGCCAGAGCTATGGGGGCATTATCTTTCCCCGTGATCGGCATACCCGATGATACACAATATAATAGCTATAGCTACAGGGCATTCTCTCTCACCGTGATCGACATACCCGATGATATACAATAGGATAGCCAGAGTTACGGGAGCTTTCTCCCTCCATGTGATCGGCATATCTGATGATAAATAATAGGATAGCTAAAGCTACATGGGCATTCTCCTTCCTCGAGATCGGCATATTTGATGCTACAAATGCAACGGAGGCCCGTAGCTTAATCTCCTAAAAAGTGCAAGTCATTGGTTTGTGACGCTTCATCCCGGGGGTTTGATAATGACACCAGGGATTGGTATGCCATGCGAGGGTTCGCGTTTTTCCCATATGCCATTCAACCCTTCATGTATCCCGATCACGAGCATTTCATAAGAATACTAAACATGCATTTCCCATCCAAATAATAAACAGGCATAAGAGAACAAGTTTTTATTTAAGAAAGGAATAACCTTATTCATATTCAAGGGATTACCGCCCATCTTACAACTCTTTGAGGGTCATTTGAAGAGAAACTCTATTAAAAATATCCCCTCAATCACCTCGTCATTTTCGGGCCTCTTAAGTCGAGTACTGTCTAGCTACTCCAAGCGATAAGTGCCTGTCCTGATGACTATCACTATCAACGCTGGTTGGCTTACGTAGCCGTTCGGTCTATGCAGTCATTCAAATATCACTTATTTATCAAGTTTTCCACCTTCTCCCGTAGGTCTCTACATCATTCCATGGTGTGTCCCATTGCATTATGGTGCATGTAAAAAGCTTTGTTGTGTCTTTTCTCATTCAGAAACTTCCTTGGGTCGAGATGAGTCAATAGACTTTTATCTTGGACCTTGTGAACTATCTGGACTAGAGGTCTGTTCAGAGGGTGTATATCCCTTCGGCGATGTGGTTGACCTGGGTAGACGGCATTATTTCATGTTCTTGATTATTTTGAGGCATCGACATAAACTCTTTCTGCCTCGGGGCTGCCCTTATTTGATCCTTATTCATATCACGTTAGTTTTCCAGCCTAACTACTCTCGCCGCCCAAGCTTCTCCTCCCTAAGCTATCTTTTCATCTTCCACTATTAACATAAACTTCCTTGTCTACTCCAAAATCATGGCATACTCTGGTATCTCCTAGATCTTCAGGTGGGACCATAACCTCCCAACCTTGAAAGCCCATTTAAAACTTTCCAAGGCCTCCAGGGACTCATATGCCCCGACCTCTAAAATCAGGCCGTGATACTTATCGATAAAGATTTTCAAAGAATCGTCGTCTCCTTGATTCATCAACCTCAACGAACCCATCATCTTCCTCTATACACACGTCACTTTGAAATGTTGCACAAAGGATCTCCACAACTGCTCAAAGTTGCTGACACTCCCCGGGTTCAAGTTCCTGAACCACAGGCTAGCTGACCCGCCCAAGGTCAAAGGGAAAATCTTGTAGATGGCCTCTCTGACCATTCCTTGAATTTCCATCAACAAAATAAACTTCCCAATATGAGACTTGGGGTCCGAGCTGCCTTTGTAAATATCCATGAACGACATGGAGAATTTCTTGGAAATTCCATCGCCATAATTTCCTTCGTGATATGGGAAGTTGTCCCCATATTTTGGTCACCTTTTGATCGGTCTTTTATACTTTCCTCCCACTTTTTCATCTATTTCGAAACCAACTCATCATCTGGTTCTCGGAGTTGTTATGCTTACGTCCACAGGTATTCTCGCGCCTTCCACCTTGAGCACAATATCTTTCGTAACCAAAAACTTCATACATGTCTCTTTGGCGTCATTCCATGTTGCTCTCTGTGAAACACGGGTTGTGGCTAGAGGATTTCGGAGTTTGTCTGCCTTCTTCTTCTCCCCACAACTCCCCCTTTGGTACAACCTCGTCGATGACTACAGATCTCACTTTATGAGCACTTCTCTTCCCATTTTTACCATCTCATTCCTGCTCCGGCAACCCCATTTCCTCTTGATATCTCTTCTCTCATTTGATTGTGGCATGCTCCTCATGTCATCTTTTCCAACTTTTCTAGCTTTTCCATCATGGCCTTCATGAAGACCTGAGTTGATTCTCCCTCTTTTCGAGCATCTTCCCTTTCATTTTGCATGGTTTATTCCATTTTTTCCATTCACTCTGTTGTCGAAGGCTTTGAAGATCTATGGTTCATGTCTCATGCCATCGTCTCAACCTATTTGCTGATTTTATTATTATTTCCAACAGACAGTGCCAACTGTTGACGATTAATTTTCATTCCCGGGATAAATCGGTAAACTTACTCATCGAACTATCTTCCCTCAACTGGTCGGGTATGACTGACCTGCCTATCTCTCGAGCTCGTCTGACCGACCTCTTACAAGCTCACTCTTACACTTAAGCTTTTCTCTCTCTTTTACAAATTATGTGTGAAATAGATTTAGCTAACCCCATACAATGAATTCTCGATCCCTTTATATATTAGGGCAAATTCTACTGTTACACCAATCTCATGACGTCAGCCACGTGAATCTACCATTAATGCGAAGGCTCTCTGCCCCAACTTCTCTGCCGAAAGTAGCTCTGCCACCAAACATCTCATTAAACCATGCCACTTATGACCACTGCCATACGATACCTCACAAAGCCAGCCTGTAACCTATCAACTCTCATGTGATAGTGTGCGCTAGAAGATAAGCTGATGACCTACTCTGGTCATGTCAGACATCTTTGGAATGTGCAAGTCCCCATGTAGGGCTTACATCACCTATTCATATAACACAATGTTACAATCCCGACCAACATCCTCGAGTCGGTTCATCGAAATAAATAACATCCTTCATTGTATCCACTTTCATGTCGGGTCGGTGTGCCGAGACTCACAATGCTTGGTCTATTTTCCTCTCATTTCCTTGACCAGGTCTGATATGTTGAGTCGATTTTGATATTTCTTATCAGGTGGGGTCGCCCTTCACACATTGGTATCTCAACTCAACCCTTGGGTTGACCTTCTACACCTCGGGTCCAGGCTTTTCTGCTTGACTTCATCCTTTGCAAGGACCTCGGACAACCCGTCAAGTGCAAACCCCATTATACCCCTCATGAGGCTTTTGACTTCTTAGGGGTGAAAACCACCATTAATAATATCCAATAGAAAATTTGATGTCGGATGATTTGAAGCTTATTAAGTTGCAATCATTTGTGAATTTAGCATAATGTACTATTGGATTTAATTAATTTTTAATTTATGAACTTAAGGAAGTGATATTAGATTATTTAGGCATTTTAGGCATTTGAAAGTTGAAACAAAAGTGAAATCAGTCACATGGCTTTCAGGTGTAGAGATAGATGCGAAACAAGGAAAGGAAAAAGTGTGCATACTTTACGTTAGAGGATAAAATCAATAGGTATCATACTCGATAGCTCGAACTGAACTTGATTTTCCATAATTGGTAAAATTCCTCTTAATTTGTTTTATTGTATATTAAGATCATAGGTTAGAAGTGTTTTACAAATTGAAATTGTTAGAATTATTTATTCTAATTGTGATTTTAGGATTTGTGGTTGACATTAAATTAACATCACATAACTTACAATATCAATTAAATGTCTATAATATCCTTAAGGTACAAACGGATTCCTAACATTTTGATTCTTTACGGTCGTGTTTCTAATTTAGAAATTAATCATTATATTTGTAAAGGGATAAAAGCCCAGGGATTAAGGTAAAATTAGCCTGACAATTATGTCCGTCGTACCCGTACATAAATCTTCATCCAAGTTTTCTCACTATTATATATGAACCAACAACGAAACTCGATATAACCTTCGGGATATTAAGAGATTATACATGTAAATAAGGTAAATCTTAAGGACTATAATTAAGGTACGATATCAGTTATTATTATATTTTTTTTTTACATTTGATATATATATCATATCATATTTGTCTTTATTAAGACGAGCTACGTATCGCACGGGTTATCTGCTAGTATATTTAATAATATAGATTGCAAGGAGAGAAGAACCGTCGAGTATTTTTTTTAATTAATTCCTTAACGCCCTCCTTCCTTGAATTTTTCGATAAAAATAATAGAACCGACATACATCATAAATAGTTTATTTAATTAAAAATTATAAAAATTATAAAAAATATTAAATTTTAATTTTTGATTTTAAAATTTAAAAAAATTGAATCGGTCAAATCCGGTTCACCAATTTTGATTGATTTTTATTAAATTTAACCGATTTTGATTTTTTTTTTATTTACTACTTGGTCCGATCCGACCGACTGACCGGTTTTCAAAATAGCGTGAGTTACAAATCATGTTGTCCGATAGTCAATGCATGGTTTTTGAAATCTGACAATTATTTAATCAAAGGCCCACTTAAAACGTTAATTGAGTACATAATTAGATATTAAACAGCTAAGCCTATTGAATTTTCATCACTTCATGATCTTCAATCTCAAACTTTTTTCAATTCAACAATGGAGACATTTACCAACTTAATTTAATTAAAGTTACCCTACTGAAACCCGGAACGTAAACAGATAAATCATTTTGCCATCTGAAGAAGTCAACAAATCAAGCTAGAGACTTGAGTCTCATATCATCAAGAAGAAGCAATTAACTAAGTTATGGAACTTATCAGCAGCAGAATTTCAGTAGCTCTTTTTGTGCTACTGTCTTGCTTTTGTTCAGATTTTGGCACTGCCATTGATACCATAACATCTTCTCATTTCATAAGAGATCCTGAAACAATAATCTCCAATGGCAGTATCTTCAGATTTGGTTTTTTTAGCCCTGGCGATTCTGCCAATCGCTATGTTGGAATTTGGTACAGTGATGCACCTGAAAGAGTCATTTGGGAAGCTAACAGAAACAAGCCTCTCAACGATTCATCTGGGATTGTCACCATATCTGAGGATGGCAATCTTGTAATTCTGAATGGACAGAAAGAGGTTATTTGGTCATCAAATGTTGCAAATTCAGACACTAATACAGCCGCTCAGCTTTTAGATTCGGGGAATCTCGTGTTAAATGATAGCAGCCGCAGAATAAGCATATGGGAAAGTTTCCAAGAACCTACGGATACGTTCTTGACAAGGATGAAACTTAGTAATGATGTAAGAACAGGTAAGAAAGTGCAGCTGACATCACGGAAAAGCCCTTCTGATCCATCCATTGGAAGCTTCTCATTTGGGATTGATCATTTAAACATTCCTGAAGTTTTCATTTGGAATGATAATCGTCCGCGTTGGCGAAGCGGTCCATGGAATGGCCGGATCTTTATTGGATCACCTAACATGAATTCGGCTAATGGCGATGGACTTAATTTTGTCATAGATAGCGAAGATGGAAGAAATGATCTCATTTCACCATTTGTAAACGACCCTTTCTCATACGTTGTCTTGAAGTCACAAGGGGAACTTGTGAAATTAAATCTGGTTGATGGGAAAAGGAATTGGCAGGTTAGTGCTTCATTTCCAGAAACTGAGTGTGATGTTTACGGAAAGTGTGGGATATTTGGAAGATGTAATTCAAATACGAAACCAATATGCAGCTGTTTGGGAGGTTTTGAACCAAAGAATGTGAAGGAATGGAGTGGAGGAAACTGGAATAGCGGTTGTGTTAGAAAGCAACCACTGCAGTGTGAAAGGATAAGCACAAATGGTGAAATCGGAAAACATGATGGATTTTCGAAGCTTGAATTGATGAAGGTGCCAGCTTTTGCAGAAATGTCAACTGTCCTTGAAAATGAATGCCGAAAACGGTGCTTGAATAATTGCTCCTGCATAGCTTATGCATATGATGCTGGCATCGGTTGTATGACATGGAGAGGAAACTTAACTGACATGCAGAGATTCTCCAGCGGAGGGATTAGTCTTTACATTCGTTTGGCAGATTCTGAACTTGGTATGTTGAATGCTGTTTTAATCAATTTTGAATCCTTTAGGATCTAATATGAGCTAGATAAATATTTATTCTCAGTTTCTATCTGCAGATAAAAAGGATCTTAAAGTAGTTATCATAGTACCAGTGGTTATAGGAACGGTTGCAATTGCAATCTGTGCATTTTTTATATGGAAGTGGATGGGAAAACGTAAAGGTAATTTACTTATAAACTAGTATAATTATGAAACATGAAATTTGAATACATATCTGAATCTGGTATCAAATCAGCATTGAAGGTGAAAATTAGAGTGTTAGAATCTGGTAATGGGGAATCACTTGGAAAGCTTTCTCCCCTTGACATGGGCCAAGTTGAATTCCAGGATCTACGGGTATTTAATTTTGAAGAGTTGGCCACTGCAACTAATAACTTCAATTCAACCAATAAGCTTGGGCAGGGTGGATTTGGCCCTGTTTACAAGGTAATGATTGTTCATTATAAATTTGCTAGCTGCGAAATATGATACATAGTTATTGATTTGATATTCTTTTATAGGGGAAATTGCAAGATGGACAAGAAATAGCAGTGAAAAGACTTTCCAAATCATCCGGGCAAGGGCTAAAAGAATTTATGAATGAGGTGGTGGTAATTTCTAAACTCCAACATCGAAACCTTGTTAAGCTCGTCGGTTGCTGTATTCAAAGAGAAGAAAAGATGCTGATTTATGAATTTATGCCAAATAAAAGCTTGGATTCATTTCTCTTTGGTTAGTTCATGTTATCAGCTTTTCCTTTGATCGACATCTGATAATAGATTTGAACAATGCAATCCTTTCTCTTACAATTCATTTAGATCCACTCAAGCAAGAACTACTAGATTGGAGAACACGCTTCAATATCATTGAAGGCATTAGTCGCGGTCTCCTATATCTTCACAGAGATTCTAGATTGCGGATCATACATAGAGACCTCAAGGCAAGTAACATTCTATTGGATGAAGAATTGAATCCCAAAATTTCAGATTTTGGCATGGCAAGGATTTTTGGAGGTAATCAAGACCAAGCCAACACTATCAGGGTTGTTGGGACATAGTAAGTACTTGTGCTTTGTCTTAATTCAACATTATTATAAATTTTGGTATGAGCTCACAATATTTTGATGTATATGGGTTATAAAATGCAGTGGTTATATGTCTCCTGAATATGCGATGCAAGGGCAATTCTCCGAGAAATCTGATGTCTTTAGTTTTGGAGTATTACTGTTAGAGGTTGTTAGTGCTCGAAGAAACACAAGTTTTTACCAGGATATGGATCATTTGAACCTTCTAAGCTATGTAAGTCTACCAAAAATATATTTAACATTTTTATACCAGGCATTTCATACCTTTTTCTTTCTTTTTTTTTTTTTTTTTTTTTGCTCTGCAGGCATGGAAATTGTGGAATGAAGACAACATTGTGACCTTAATAGATCCTGTGATATCCAAATCAGGCTTGGAATTGGAGATAATAAGATGCATACATGTGGGATTTTTGTGTGTGCAGGAATTTGTGAAGGATAGGCCAAGCATGTCAACTGTTATATCAATGCTTAATAGTGAAATTGTTGATCTTCCAGCTCCAAAGCAACCTGCATTCACAGAAAGACATAGTGCATTAAATACAGAATCCTCAGAGTTCCTACAGAAATGTTCTATTAACAATGTTACTGTTACCGTCATTGATGCCAGATAGCATACAAGATTTAAGATAAATTCCTGTTTTATATTCTTTTCTTTGATATCTCTATATGTTTCATAACAAGTGTGGATACTTCAAAGCATTGTGTTGCTCAAATTTGTATTTCAATTGTAAAAGTTTTTGAAAGGCCAACAGAATAAATAGATTGATCCAGTTGCATCCATATCAATTGTGAATGATAAATGTCTGTTAATGAAAAATAATTGCGTAAAGCATTTATATAAATGTAGATAATCAAAGTCCATCAACTAATAAAATCTCCAACAGCAGTGAATCATATGATATTATAAAATTAACCTACTATTAATTATTAGAGGGATTTTTTTCTACCCTCTATTTGAATTTACAATTAATTTAATATTTATATAAAAAATGATAAATAAACAACCTACAATCTTGCAAATTGCCAACTTGCCGTTTACTTTTATAGAATATGGTTTCGTAATTATAGGAAAGAAAATGAAAAATAAAAAGTGGGCCTACTACTGGCTATAGAGTAGTGTTCAAGGATTTCAAAGTCAGCTTCTCTAATTGATTGTTCTGTATTCTCTAGTGGCTGATTCATTGAAATGTAATATCCGATTATCTGTTGATTACATTTTCATCTGCTGTTTCCTTCGGT
>SKCR01017445.1:0-43623 GCA_019454045.1 Zanthoxylum bungeanum | reverse complement strand
CAACTCACTTGAGCTAAGAGTATGGTTGACATTATTTTTCATGTGAATAAAGACCGGTCCAAATGACCATTCTACAATATCGACTGAAAATAGTCCATAGGCAATATATAATTTTTGAGTAACTTTTAACTCACAATATAATTTTTAAAGTATGAATTAGGCCCAAAATTTTGTGTGTGGTATTGGTGTGTTAACTCGTCTATCCCACAAGACATAAAAGATTAGTGAAAATAATCTTAAGCGATTGACTCAATGATAAAGGTTTTGATTTAATTGATTTGTTCCCTCTCAGGTTCAAGGTTTGAATCACACTAGATGTATTTTCTTGGGGTCATATTTCCTGGTGTAAAAAACGAACGACTTATCATGATATGTGCTGTGAAACTTCTGAGAGCACGGAGCACGGGTCACAGAGATTAGTCGATGTGAGGGTAAACTGATCCGAACACCCAAATTACCAAAAAAAAAAAAAAATTTATTGAAAATGATTTGGTCGCACAATTTGGTGAGAATAGTTTGGATGGTACATAACGTCATAACCTTGGAGCATCTCTCAATTGATAGGTTAAACTTTTTGAGAATAAATAATACTAATGGACTTTTATAAGAGCAACCTTTAAATAAGTTTAGGTGATCCCACCACTTTACTAAGTAAAATACACCCTCACAAGTCGCACACACTTATCTTATTACAATCTACATATAGAATATTATAATTTAGGAATTTATTGAGATTTCTAAATACATGAACTAGTAAACTACCACCGGATAAATATTATTCTACAAAAAATATTGTAAATAACTCTCCACTGTTTCTTTTCAATAAATCATGTAACAAAATAATGAAAGAAAAATCTCTTCTTTTAAATAATGAAAGAAAAATCTCTTCTTTTAGAAGATAATATTAAGGATTTTGGAAATAATGTTGAACTCAACTATATTAAGTTTTTTTATAATATTTTGATATGCGTACTTTAATAGTATTGTTTACTTAAGATTTACTTATATTTAAATTATTACATGTTGACGGCTGTTTTTCGTTCTTCGGGAAAAAGTACTTCTCGAACAAACATCCCCCAAGCAGTGAACTTGTTTGGTTAGCTGGGAACCAAAGCAAACTTGGCAAGCAAATCAAAAAACACATCTAGAACAAAGAATTTAACGTGGTTCGGTGGAATGAATCCAACTTACGTCCACGAGCACAAAGAAAATGAAGATTTTTATTACCGCATCAGGTTAGACTGACCTACCTTATCTCTCTCTTACACTATGCATTTTCTCTTTTTTACAAGTTGTGTAAATGTTAGAAATTGTTAGAAAATAATTAGTCAGCCAAAGAGTCGAAGAAAAAAACCAACCACCAATCTGAGTCTTCAACTCATTTATATGGTACGTCTAGATCTACTATTATACCGATTCGTGTCGTCAGCCACGTTACCATGTTATCATTGCCAAGGCTCATTTCCCCAATCACTCAACAAATAGTAGCTCTGTAGTCTGATGCAACTACTATCTACCATCTGAACCTCAATAATTTACCTTTTTTTGGTAACTGCTACATGTTTTGCCCATGTGACAACCTGTATTCCAACCATTCACATGGTTTCGTGTGTCATTGGATTAGTCTGAGACCCTCTTCTGTCCCATCATTCGTTGGCCTACTCCCGTCTCATCAGTCTTTGGGAGGCTCAAACTTCTGTTTAGAGTTTACGTCGTCCGTACGTGAGCATAATGCTACAAAATCGACCTATATCCTCGGGTCGGTATATCAAAACGGATGATGCTCCTCCTTACTCCTTTTACCAGGTCGAATCGGTAGAGATGCTTTTACTTCCCTCACTTTCTCTCCAAAAAGGGTCAAGCCAACATTAAACTCATCGGCCGCATTTATTATGGGCATCTAGCTTGTATCTTCCAGTGATCACCTTTCTATTTTTCTTCGTTTCTAATAAAGCTTCATTGGGTGTATGTGACCGTGCCTCAGTTGGCTTACTCCAAATCTCATTTCCATTATTACAATCACAAAACATATCTCCTGACTGTCTCGGGTCAGTCTTCATCTGCACATCGGGCTCTTGTCCTCTGTCTGACTTCTCATCCTTGTGAAGATATTGGACTTTCATTTGTTAAACGTCAAAAACCCATTTTGTCCCTCTTCAGACTTCAGAGTTTCTTGGGTCAAAAAATATCATCAACATTATCTCATTATCAATAATTATAATTTATATATAAAAAAATTAATACATTTCAATTCAATACTGAATCTAAATATTAAAGTTGAAGTATAGTCAACATTTTGCAGTGAGTAAACAAACTTCCACCCACAAATTCTCGCAATTCTCAAGGACATTAAAGTTTATTTTAATATTATGGGCCCGTTTATTTCGTAGTAAAATAATTTTCTTAGTTTGGGATATTTATGGAAAACTTGGTCAATGTAAATTGTTTTCCTATCAATGAAAAAGTTAAGTCATTTTCAAAAAAAATGGCTTTACGAAATACAAATTCATAAATCATTTTATAATTTTATAATTTTTTTTCTTTCATCCAAAATTTCTATATCTCACTTCAAGAAATAGCAAAATTCAGACTCGGACCTGGATCTGCAAGGATTCATGTGGGTCAGAATATGTTTTGGTGGATTCGGGTTCGTATCCAGATTTGGGAAAAAATATTCGGACCCAAATACGAGTATACTTGGTTCAGATCCGGGCATATCTAGACTGGATCGGAAAATTCATAATTTTTAATCATTTTTTCAATTATATTTATATAAAATTATGGACTCAGGTCTTGAAATTTTGGACCTGCATGAATATCGATCTAGGATTACCCGAATCCAAAAATCCAGATTTTTTTTATCTTTTTCAATTATATTTGTATCAAATTATAGACTCGAGTCCCAAAATTTCGGGTCCGTGTGGGTACAAATTGGGGTATACATGGATCAGTTTCCAGAAATGATCTTTTTAATCTTTTTTCAATTATATTTTTATAAAATTAATTAAATTATGAACCTAGGTCCCGAAATTCTTGAAGTCGCGTGGATATGGATCCAAAAATACCTGGTTCCAAAAATCCAAAATTTTTAATCTTCTACAATTATATTTTTATAAAATTATGGACTCGAATCCCATAATTTCATACACGCGTGGATAAAGATTTGGGTATATCCGGACCGAATTTAGAAATTTGGATCCGGGTATACCCAGACTGGATCCAAAAAACTATTTTTTTTAATATTTTTTCAATTATATTTATGAAATCCATAAAATTCAAGATTCGGGTCCTGCAAATCAAGACCGTATGAGTATACCCGGACCAGATCTATAAATATGATTTTTTAAATATATATTTCAATTATATTTATATAAAATTAATAAAATTATAGATCGTGTCTTGAAAATCCAAACCTTTGTGGATCCAGAGCTTGATATATCCAAATCGGGTCCAGAAATTCATATTTTTTAATATTTTTTCAATTATATTTGTAAAAAAATTAATAAGAATATATACCCAGCTCCTGAAATTTTGGACTCGACCGGATCTAGAAATCAAGATTTTTTTTTCTTTTTTCAAGTATATTTGTATAAAATTATTAAAATTTTATATCCGGATCTCAGATTTCCAAACTCGCACGAATCTAGGTCTAGATTTCATTTCTCACAAGGGTATTTTCATACCCAAATCTTCCGGATGTATGCAGATCCAAGTCCGAAAATACCTAAATTCGGATTCTCATAAATATTTTTAGGGGATAGCGAAATAATGGAAACACTTTTCTTTTCATAAAATGAGATTTTCATTAAAAATTTTCAATGTTTTATTTTTTGATCATTACCCTCACTTTCTTAATTTCTTTCCTTTTTAATTGTTTTTTTTTTTTTAATCAATAGCCGATTATTGTGGCTCTTTGAAGGATAAATGCTATTTTTTATTTATTATATTTTAAAAAATTATCTAAAATACCCCTGCGTAACTTCCGTCAATGGTGAAATATTTTTTACGAAAAATATATAATAATATTTAGATTTTAATTAAAACAAAAAATGTAGCCGGTACCTATAATTTAGCTAATTTTTAAAAATATAAATAGTAGTTAGTAATTTACTCAAATTGTAGAGACTAAATGATAAAATATTTTATTAAGTTAACGATTTAAGCGAATATTTATAATCTTGAGCTGGGCTTGACCAAGTAGTACTTTTCAATCAGCCTATTTAGCTGGCACCTTTAATTAAACTAAGAAATTTGGATCCAAACTCTTGCTCTCATACATAAAAAGTTATGCTGACTGGATTTTGATTTGATATTCATCCTTTTTAAAATAATTATAAATAATTATTCAATAAAAATTTATATATAATTAAATATTAATCATTAGAAAATTAAACAAATCTTCAAATAATTCAACTCTAACACTTAAATTATATTATAGTATTCTATGCTGCCAGCTATATAACTATTAAAAAATAAAAAAATATATGAAAATAAAACCCTGCCACATCAATGACATCACTTGTAAGTATAAATTAATTACTCGGCTAATAAAACCAACAAATTAAGACAATCCCTTCATGCGTGTAACTTGTAAGCTTACCAGCAATAATTTTGTTTTTTAAATTATATTTCAATTAGCATGGAACATGATTCATACATTACTCATAAGCACGTCATCTTATTCTTGTCCCAGACGTGATTTGATAATATAGGGCTTAGAATCCGCCTTCCAAATCTTGGGTTCGAATCCAAATGGTATGTTTCTTGTTAGAGCCTGAAACAGCCAGAAATTTTACATGTTCCACTTAAATCCGGGTCGGATGATTTGGCAACGGGTTTCCAAAAAAAAAAATTCTTATTCATTAGTTAAAAAAAAAAATATGGCTTGTGAATGACTTCATAATTTATTTGATCAACCCCAAATTATAATTAATTATATTCAAGGAAATTATCATTTTTCCACCTAATAAATAGAGTAAATATCATTTTCCATGTAAATTTTGAAATTGTTCAATTTTCCACCTAAAGTTTCTGTAACATCCTCAATCCAGAAGATGTTACCGGCAAGGAATAGGCCGTACTATCACCCTGAGCCTCAAACTAATCTAACTGATCAAAACTGTCATAATCATCTCAAACACAAGTTCATGCAAAGGGTCCAATGCCCAACTCAATACTCATAGAAATGCATCTCAAGTTTCCATACAATGAACTCAAAAATACTTTACACTACAAATCTAATGTTTGACACACTCAAAGACTGATACTGTGCAATGTATATCATGCAACTTTTACTCGACTCTGACTATGTTTCCTTAAGGACACAACCTGGTGGACTCAACACCCAAGTGACTGCCATCAGTATCCATCATCTCGAACTCGTCCTTCAGATTTACCTGCAAAATAAAATATTGGGAGTGGGGGTTAGGTTGTTTGAACAATCTAGTGAGTGGACAGTTTTAAAAAAACAAAACTGATATACTTTATAAAATCCATGGTTCCAAAACCAAAATCATCTCAAGAATCAATCTTTCCTGCTCAGAAAATATTTTCTAGAATTCTCTAAATCGTGAGTTCTCTTGAGAACTCATTTATAAAATCATTCTCTTTAAAGAATCAAGTCCAAAAAAAGTCCATCTCTGAATTTATAAACTTTAAATCTGAATTTCCAGTCCAAAAACCTTTTTGAAAACCATTCACAGATTTATATGTAAAATCAACTGTCAATCTGTACAATAATCTCGTGGTCTTGGGGCGTTGTATGCACAGTCCCCCAAGCCACTAAGCCCGTAAACAATGGTGCTATCAGTGCCACCAATCTGTCTCTGAAAAATCCGGGTCTAGGGGCGTTGTACTCACAGTCCCCCTAGCCCAATACCCGGGATCTAGAGGCATCTGTCATCTCTAGTCATGTATCATGTGTGCACACGTCTATATCTGGTATCAATACTGATACCCATCAATTCCATATCCAACAATTCAATATCTGTATCAAGTTACATCTGAGGTGGATTTTTCCCCCATGCCTCCAAAATCATAAATACATATCTTTGAAATCATTTTCATCATCAAAGCATTTATCTGAAACCAAACTTTATCAAAAGCTTAAATCATATATCATATTCACATGAAATCATCATTTTAAGTAAAACCAATGAATCGGTGATTTGTAAAATCATATCAGAAGTCACAATTAAAACTTTAAAATAAATACTCCCAGATAAGAGAAAAGTATCCACTCACAGTGCTATGGAAATTCAGGTACGGTATGCGGTGTAGGTAATCTCCAAGTGTCCGGCCGATGATTTAAGGCCAAAGAAATCGTTAGTTATCCTTGTAATAAAAGTATGTACAACCAATGGTTGATGTTTATGCTTATGATATTACTTATCATGTGTCTATTCATCTATACAATCCCTTAGAGTGCCCTCAAACATCTTAGGATAAAACCGGAACGATTGAAAATATTTTTTAATTTTTTTTAAATGTGCCTCGTGTCGCGCCCATCCCAGCACAAATCCAGAATCCATTTCTTCTTCCAGCATGTGTCGCGATGCCGAGGTGTTTTGCGTCGCGACGCGTCGTCATTTCCAGGATAGAAATTTCAATCACATTTCTTACACCATTTCCTCAACATCACACAAGCTACAACCATAAAAAAAATACATTACATATCATCAATTCCACTCTTAAACACTATCTTAAAACCAAATCATAATCATTTATAAACCCCAACTCAAATTCATACTTAGGGATTTCATAATTTGGGGGTTTTTCAAATTGCTAACTTCCAAACGCAACAATCATGAAAACAATATCAAGCACACCCAATCAACACACCACAATCATCAAATCATCAAAATTCATTATATTGAGGATTTGGTCAAGCTCTATTCACCTTGATTTCATTTTTTACCTTCACTAACATAACCTTCTAAGCTCCATTTTTCCTTTTCCAAGCTTGCATGTGAAGATTGAAGCTTGAATCAAGTAGTTTTAGTTGATAAATTGAAAGGAAAATTATGCACTTCTCTCCCTCTCTCACCTTTTACTTCTTCACAAAATGAGGGTTGAGTGCAAAAGAGTCCCCTTTTATACTAGGGGCAGATGGTAAAATGGAGTAAATGAAGAAAATGTTAAAAACTTTAAGAATTTTCCAAATCAGTCCTTAGACACAGTTCACCCGAATCTGATTTACATTTTCGGTCTATTTTAACTTCGAATTTGAAGAAATATTCAATATAAAAGTTGTAGATCTCGGTATTATCTTTCTAACGATATAAAATTCATAAAAATCAGATATCGTATGAGAAAGTTACAGTCCAAATACTAAAAACTATCCGTAATGAACCTTAAAGTGAATTTCTTAACTGTACTACAAGGAATTTTTCGAATAAGCTTAAAGTAATTTCATGAGCCTAATACGCACTTTCATATGATCAAATAATAGGTATTACTCCATTCCTAACTTAGTATTCATCGAGTTACCGGGTTGCTATATTTTTCTCCCCCTTAAATGAGATTCGTCCTCGAATCTCTAATAAGAACTGAAATTATGAAATTTTGCCTTGAAACTGCGGATATTAAATATCTTACCACAAGTGACTGAATTCACCCATTATCCTCTAGGCCATAGAATCCTGACAAACTGTTCACTGTATAAACCAACATATAACACCAATATCAACATTACCATCTTCTCACAAGCATTCATCAATACTTCAACATTAAAACACAAGAATTTAACCCCCAATTATCACTTCAGTAACTTATAATAATAAAACATGCTATTATCTATTTAAATACAATCAATTCATTTCAATACCATTAAATCACAATATCCAATTCCATAGATTCCAAAACATTCCAATATCTAGGATTTCACATAGCCAACTCTGCTTTACCACATATATCGTTCTACTTTGTGACAATCTCACATAAACTGGTATCAAACCATAGAGCAATATAAACTCAATAGCTCAAATCCTTATCGTTGTTCGTTAATTACTTAGCTAGTATACACACGTAGTCCTCCTTTTAACTTGTCATCCCTTAATAAAACAACCCTTACCATGTTGGCACATGCTTCATCTAAGTTTTAAAGTTTTAGGTAGGTAGTTTCTCGTTTTCATCCTGTAAAATTCTGCTGAGTAGTATACATATTTACTATCATACTTCATTCACCACCAACCATCAAAGAATTTCATTCTTAAACCTCTAATTATTACGACATTCTCTAACTTGATTATCCAAGTAAGTTAGCAATTATACTCTAATGCTTTTTAAGACTTTCTAGACGGTTACATCTAAGTCATGTCTTCTTTACCCATACTATGCTCAACATCTTGTAATTTTTTTCTTGAAAACTTCTTTATTGACTGAAGAGGAAAACATCAAGAATCTTGATAGGATATGTCCTCAATCCAGGAATAATAGCAACTATGTTAATTCAGACTTTAAATAAAAATGGGTATAGGTAATAACATCTGCAAAGCAACAAATTATAACAGTGAAGGTTACATCATGGGATATATCAATTTGGTTGTAAGGCAAGAACATGATCATCTTCATACCGATGATCTTCCCATTGTCTTTGGGCTCTATGAGACATAGGAATGTCACCGATGATGATTCGAGATTGGAGACTATCAAGAAACTTGATTTTGTTATAGCCTTGGATAATACTCATTGATGACTCTTCAATAGTAGTGAAGAGTTGCCAGTCTCTTTCAATAATATTACTCTCTAAACTTCGGCGAACAGAGTCTGCAAAGAGAGCTCTAAGATCACAGGTATGACGGAAGGTAATCTCTTCTGAAAAATCCTCATATCTGTAATAGACTCTAAGTTTTAGTCTCGATGGCCAATTGATAAGTCTCCAATTAGTGAGCTGGTGTGACGGTATGATTCTAATCAGATGAATGGGGTGGAATACGAATGAATAGTCATCCGTCCACTTTGGGATAATGGTTTCGATCTAGACATTAATACTTTTGTGGCGTTTATACCATCGATGCAAAATATTACTGACAAATGGGGAAAGTTCATAAAGGCTGGCTTCTAAGATATCAGGACTATTAGGATGAATTGAACTTGGCCCAAGAATAAATCCATTCAAGAACCCAAGTTCAAACAAAGTGCTTAGACTTCATTGACAATGATCAAAGAATTTGTGACTATTTATAAAAACTGTGGAATGATATATGTGATATCCACAGTGGATAATTGTAGAATTATTTTTGTATTGTATCAAGCCATCTGTTTTTCCATTCCAGATGGTTCGAAGAATATAGCACCACCTCATGAAGTTAGTAGGAACTCGATTCACGATATCCATCGTAATTTCTCTAGGCAACAAGGCAGATGGAGTTGTATATAAGCAATTGTAAATATCCCTCCAAAGATCTTGAACATATTTGGAATCTATGACTGCTCGATCGATGATTGGCCATTTTTAAAGTTTTTGATATATCACTTTAGCTCTAGCAACCTTTGGGCAGGGGCTAGGATTAACAGTTGAAGATACCATGAAAGAAATTTATTGATTCATTCACTAAGAATCAAGCGTCTCTTTATAGAGAAATGTATCAATATTTTCTTCATAAAAACACTTCCATAATATTCTTGCTTGATTTGAAAGAGTAATAAGTTTGCGGTGACAAGATGTAAAGCAAAGGGGTGAAGGCCTGAACAATCTTCTTTTCAGCACCAGAAATATCTAAATGAGATGTATTTTTACGTGATCTGTCTCAAGTCTCTTTCTAATGGTTGCCATTTGAGGCGAACAACTAACTCGTCTACTCCACATTTGTATTTTTCCAATTATTGATATTTCATAAACTTTAGATGACAGATGATTGACACCAGCAGTTCATATCAAGACCACTTGTGGTGATTCGCTTAACTACTAGTTATATCTGTACATATTGATTCCTTATGAATCTAAGATTCCCTTATTTACTTATCAGATAATGACTCCCACCTAACTGCATTTCTGTTCGAAACTACCCAAATTACTTCTTCCAACAATACTCAAAATTCATTTCTAGAATAGGTCATGTTTTCCTGAAGTCCCAATATACTCACTTTTGATTTGGTATTACTATTTTACTAACTCTTCTATACTGATATCATGGATTCTCTTTGTAAGTCGACTTCTCTATATCTTGAGAATTACTTTCTTTATCTTCCTTACAAGATATTATCATCTTACAATTCTGATCTAAATTCTTTTAGATTTCTCTGGTTCGACTATTCTGTTATCTCATGATCCGCCTATTTAGATAGATATTCTCTTTTATTTTCTGCATTTCATAATTTTTTATCAGCTATCCTGAGATCTCCATTAACTTTACCATCACTATGTTATACCATTTTTCCCATTATCTTATGTATCATTCATTATTATGTCCATATTCCATCTCTTAAATTCAAACTGTGCTGCTAAGATTAGTGGTAATTCACTCTTGTGGACTACAACATATATATATCTCTATTGTATTTTCATGCTATAAATTACAACTATACCATTTAGTCTTTTTACTTGAAATAGTAGTCTTGTTAACTCTTCAGTATCCCAAATCTCATGGATCTATTCTTCCAACTTTACAGGAATTTCTACTAGCACTGATCTAATTCATAACCTTTTTACTGGTATTGCACGCTTGTCCGTGAAATCTTATATCAATTTCCCCGATTTCTTGTCAATCCCAGAAATTTTTCTACATCTTTTCCAATCGGTTTACCCTAGGGTATATCATCCTCAGGCTCCTTTACAAATATTTCCAGTTATATATATATATATATATATATATATATATATATAGATATATATATATATATATATTGGAAAAGGCTGGGATAAGCATCTTATGTCCCAACAGGTATCAACATCCTTGTCTTGGTTCATGTATTCTATACCTGGTAATGTCTATTGTTCGAATAAGATAGGTGTGAAACAAACTCAGTCAAAACAATTCCCTTAACTAGAATCATCAAGAGGTTTTATATCTAAATTACTTAGACCTAATCTAAATCTGATTTCATAACAAGGATATATAATCAATTTTCCTTATGTCATTCAGTTTATATGTTTACGTGTCTGAGTTTAGATGTCTAGAATCTCTACGCCATTTTTGGTATTTCAAGTCATTTAAAAACTTCCATAGCTGAAACAAGTCTCTTGCATCCTTTTATCTTTCTAACTATCCTTCTTGATTCGAAAAGCTTTCCATCAATACGAAGTATTCAAAGACTTTTGATCTATTTGAAAGTTTTTTTTTTTGGGAAGGAAGAAATCTTCCGAGAAAGAAATGAACCTTACGTAGGTCTACTCGACATTATACTCTTACCCAGGCTTGTAATATTTCTCTTACTTCTTTAAGTTCTGGCATTTTTTTCCTTATTATCTCATCATGTATCACTACCTCTTACTATCTCTGGTCGCTTTAAACATTAGTAGATCACCCTTTCATTTATATCATAAATTTCTCTTCCCACTCCCTTGAGTGAATATTATCAAAACTTATTATCTGGTCTCATAACTTACTTGTACTTATGGTAATATGTAACAATAACTATAGAATAATTCTCAACTTGGATATAGAGTATAGTTACTTTCATAAGGAAAAATATTTGAATAACTTGGGAAAACTTACTAACCTATCTATAGAGTTGAGGACGTACTCGAGGATCGGATACTAGAGAGGTAGTGTCTCGCATACAGGCATCCCGGACATACCACGTATACAAAACCCTAACACTCTACCCACTGCAGTCACTGACTCCCTAGACCATGTCTGATACCATCTTTGTAACATCCTCAATCCAGAAGATGTTACCGGCAGATAATAGGTCGTACTATCCCCCTGAGCCTCAAACCAATCTGACTGATCAAAACTGTCATAATCATCCCAAACATAAGTTCATGCAAATGGTCCAATGCCCAACTTAATCCTCATAGAAATGCATCTCAAGTTTCCATACAATGAACTCAAAAATATTTTACACAACAAATCTAATGTTTGACACACTTATAGACTGATACTGTGCAATGTATATCATGCAACTTTTACTCGACTCTGACTATGCTGCATTCTGGACACAACCTGGTGGACTCAACACCTAAGTGACTACCATCAGTATCCATCCTCTCGAACTCGTCCTTCAGATTTACCTGCAAAATAAAATACTGGGAGTGGGGGGTTAGGTTGTTTGAAAAACCTAGTGAGTGGACAGTCTTAAAAAAAACAAAACTGATATACTTTATAAAATCCATGGTTCCAAAACCAAAATCATCTCAAGAATCAATATTTCCTGCTCAGAAAACATTTTCTAGAATTCTCTAAGTCGGGAGTTCTCTTGAGAACTCCTTTATAAAACCAATCTCTTTAAAGAATCAAGTCCAAAAAAAGTCCATCTCTGAATTTATAAAATTTAAATATGAATTTCCTGTCTGAAAACCTTTTTGAAAACCATTCACAGATTTATATGTAAAATCAATTGTCAATCTGTACAATAATCCCATGGTCTTGGGGCGTTGTACGCACAGTCCCCCAAGCCACTAAGCTAGTAAACAATGGTGCTATCAGTGCCACCAACTTGTCTCTGAAAAATCCGGGTCTAGGGGAGTTGTACTTACAGTCCCCTTAGCCCAATACCCAGGATTAGAGGCTTCTATCATCTATAGTCATGTATCCTGTGTGCACACATCTATATCCGATATCAATACCGATACCCATCAATACCATGTCTGCCAATTCCATATCCGTCAATTCCATATTTGTATCAAGTTACATCTGAGGTGGATTTTTACCTCATGCCTCCAAAATCATAAATTCATATATTTGAAATCATTTTCATCATCAAAGCATTTATCTGAAACCAAACTTTATCAAAAACTTAAATCATATATCATATTCACATGAAATCATCATTTTAAGTAAAACCAATGAATCAGTGATCTGTAAAATCATATCAGAAGTCACAATTAAAACTTTAAAATAAATACTCCCAGATAAGAGAAAAGTATCCACTCACAGTGCTACGAAAATTCAGGTACGGTATGCGGTGTAGGTAATCTCCAAGTGTATGGCCGATGATCTAAGGCCAAAGAAATCGTTAGTTATCATTGTAATAAAAGTATGTACAACCAATGGTTGATGTTTATGCTTATGATATTACTTATCATGTGTCTATTCATCTATACAAAGCCCTTAGAGTACCCCTAAACATCTTAGGATAAATCGGAACGATTGAAAATATATATATATATTTTTTAAATGTGCCTCGTTTCGCGCCCAGGTAGCGACCGGTAATTTAGTTACTATTACGTTGCAGCGCTATAGAATTGTTGGATGAAGATAACATGGAATAAATTACATTGAGACTCAAATATGGTTATGAAATGATTTTGGGGAAAATCGGTTAATTTCTCAAAGACCTGGGACGAGACTGTACCGTACTCATTTAACCGCCCATAGTATTTAGGGCGTAACTTTTTCATAAAATCTTCGATTTTTATGAATTTTATATCGTCGGAAATCTTAGATCGAGACCTACAAATTCCGCGTTAAACATTTTTCTAAATTCGGACCAGAACCGGGTCAAAAACGTAAGTCAAAATCTGGATGAATAGTAATTTCGGGGCTAAATGGAGAAATCTCCAATTTTCTAGATTTTTCTACTCTTTTCCTCAAATTTCCAAATAACAATTGGGTCCACTATAAAAAGGAGCTACTATTCACTATTTTCCCAAAAATTGGAAACGAAAATGAAGAGAAAAAAAAAAGAATAGGAAGCCGAAAGAAATGAGGAGAAGAAGAAGAAGAAGAAAAGAAAAGAAGAGAAGAAAGAAAGAAGGAAAAGGAAGCAAGCAAGCTTATCACTAAGAAGGGCATGGAGAATGAACAAATCAAAGAGTAGAAAGGTAAAACCCATTTTACCCAAATCTTGAAATATTTAGATTTTGATTGTATAATGGTAAAATAAAGATGATGGGATGATGGTAGATGCATTTTAATGACAAAGGTATAGGAAAATGAATCCCTAAGCTAAACACCCAAATTTTGTGGATTTAAAGTTTGGATAAATTATGGATTTTGAAGTTTTATAAGTGGTTAATGATAATAAAATAGGGGTATTGGATGATAACTAAGTGTAAATGATGAGTTGTGTTGAGGATTGAGATAAGAATTGTGAGATTGAACTTATGGATTAAAGTTATTAAATTTTGGGGTTTAAATCTTTTATGGGGTATTGGAATGGAATAAAGTTGGGTATGGATGAATGAATGATTTGAATTATGTAGTATTGTATGTTATATGATGTTTGGAATAATGATTTTGGTATGGGTTTGATTGAGAAGTGTGGGAATTGAATTTGGGGAGGTATGAATTCGGTGAAAGCAGGTTCTGCTTCTGGGAAACACCAGCGCGTCACGACGCGCAGCTTCCGTCGTGACGCCGGCAAAACAGAGAAGAAAAATAAAACTAGCATTAGTGCGTCGCGACGCGCATGAGGCTTGCATCGCGACACGACGACCAGAAACTGGAAAATTTTTTAAGAGATGCAACACAAGACCAGTTTCACACCAAATCAGTTTTAAACCCTCCAGTTCCATCCTAACGCGTTAGAGACCAATCTTAGGGTCTCGTATCAGTTTGAACACACATCCCGTATCAAATTATAACCGTAATAAGCCTTGTGTATATAATATGGATGAATATTTAAGTACCAAATGTATCAAGGTTATTTTACTACGATTGATTCTAATGAAGTTCCGATCATAGGATATCTACAGGAACCACCATCTCATTCGATGAGGGCTCCGGTACCAGCCGAATCCCATATCAGTGAGTGGACACTTTTTTTTTACTTGATTTTCATTTCGCATTTTCATATCAGACTTACATTTTACGCTTTATGGCGTTAGAAGCTTTTCTTTTCAGTTATTGTTATATATAATTATGCTTTGAGAAAGAAATTGATTTTCAGAAAACCGTGTTTACGGTTTTAAGATTTAAAGTATGGTTTTCATGTTTTTCGGGGCATGAGGTAAAAACTCACCCCAGTATGTAACTTGATATAGTTTGGAATTGACGGATATAGTGACATGTGCACATGTGGAGGACTGAGGGGACGCTCTTAGATCCTCGAGCCGGGCTAGGGGACGGTGATACTTAACGCCCCTAGACCCCAGTTTCAGAGCTTGGGTGGTAGCATAGATCCGCACCCGCAGCTCCAGTTTGTGGCTTGGGGGACGGCGATACGTAACGCCCCCAAGACCACCAGTTTTCGAGACAGTAGTGACATATTTTGGGGGAAGGCGATACGTAACGCCCCAAAGTCATGGATTTGCACTACTGGCTCCAGTTAGGCGTATGAGGGGACGACGATACGTAACTCCCTCATACATCCAGTTTTTCAGACAGAGATACGGATTTCTGAAAAAGTTTTCAGTTTTCACTTACAGTCTTCAGAAAGAGATTTAGAAAAGAAAGTTTTCAGATCCAGCAGTTTTATAAGAAATTCGTAATTTTAAAGCATCAACCAGTTTTCTTATAAAGATATTTTATGATATCTCTGTTTTAAAAACTAAATGTTTTAATAATAGTTTTTTTTTCATTTTTAGTCCACTCACTTATATCATATAGCGATTTAACCCCCACTCCAGTTTCTGTATTTTGTAGGTTTCCCAGAGAACGAGCTCGGGAGGACGGATACTGATGCAGTCACCAGGGTTGGAGTCCACCAGTTCAGAGTCAAAGAGTATACTAGTCCAGACAAAGTTGCACATATGCATTAGTCTTGTATAAGTTATTATAAGTATTCATTAAAGTGTTGTAAAAGAAGCATATTTAAGTACGCATTTATGAGTAATGAAAGTATTTTTTTTGTTAATTGAGTTGGGTTATAGCCCCTGTGTGTGATCTTGTATTTAGATAGTTTAGTTGCAAAGAATTTAGTCGGAAAGTCAGAGGCTTATGGGGTTAGTGCTGCTATCTTCTACCGGTAACATCTCCCAAGTCGGGGATGTTACAGCCCAGCCCAGCACAAATCCAGAATCCACTTCTTCTTCCAGCACGCGTCGCGATGCCGGGGTGTTTTACGTCGCGACTCGTCTTCATTTCCAGGACAGAAATCGCAATCCCATTTCTTACACCATTTCCTGAACATCACACAAGCTACAACCATAAGAAATACATTACATATAATCAATTCCACTCTTAAACACTATCTTAAAACCAAATCATAATCATTTATAAACCCCCAACTCAAATTCATACTTATGGATTTCACAATTTGTGGGTTTTTCAAATTACTAACTTCCAAACACAACAATCATGAAAACAACTTCAAGCAGACCCAATCAACATACCACAATCATCAAATCATCAAAATTCATTATATTAAGGATTTGGGTCAAGCTCTATTCACCTTGATTTCATTTTTTTTCCTTCACTAACATAACCTTCTAAGCTCCCTTTTTCCTTTTCCAAGCTTGCATGTGAAGATTGAAGCTTCAATCAAGTAGTTTTGGTTGATGAGGGTTGAGTGCAAAAGAGTCCCCTTTTATACTAGGGGCAGATGGTACAATGGAGTAAATGAAGAAAATGTTAAAAACTTTAAGAATTTCCCAAATCAGCCCTTAGACACAGTTAACCCGAATCTGATTTGTATTTTCGGTCTATTTCAACTTCGAATTTGAAGAAATGTTCAATATGAAAATTGTATATCTCGGTCTTAACTTTCCAACGATATAAAATTCATAAAAATCGGATATCGTATGAGAAGGTTACAGTCCGAATACTAAAAGCTATCCGCAATGAACCTTAAAGTGAATTTTTTAACGGTACTACAAGGAATTTGTCGAATAAGCTTTAAGTAATTTCATGAGCCTAATACACACTTTCATATGATCAAATAATACGTATTATTCCATTCCTAACTTAGTATTCATCGGGTTACCGGGATGTTATATTTTTCTCTCCCCCTTAAATGAGATTCGTCCTCGAATCTCTAATAAGAACTGAAATTCTGAAATTTTACCTTGAAACTACGGATATTAAATATCTTACTACAAGTGATTGAATTCACCCATTATCCTTTCGGCCCTAGAATCCCAACAAACTAAATATCTAATATTCTATGCTATCAGCTGTATAACTATTAAAAAATAAAAATAAAAATAAAACCCTGCCACATCAATGACATCAATTGTAAGTATAAATTAATTACTTGGCTAATAAAACCAACAAATTAAGACAATCCCTTCATGCGTGTAACTTGTAAGCTTACCAGCAATAATTTTGTTTTTTAAATTTTATTTCAATTAGCATGGGACATGATTCATACATTACTCATAAGCACGTCATCATGTCCCCAAATGACGTGACTTGATAATATAAAGCTTAGAATCCGCCTTCCAAATTTTGAATCCAAATGATGTGTTTCTTATAAGAATCTGAGACAGTCGAAAGTTTTACCTGCTCCGCTTAAATCCGGGGCAGCTGATTTGGCAACAGATTTCCAAAAAAAATATTTTCTTATTCATTAGTTAAAAAAAATATGGCTTGTGAATAACTTCATAATTTATTTGATCAACCCCATTTTATAATTAATTCTATTCAAGGAAATTATCATTTTTCCACCTAATAAATAGAGTAAATATCATTTTCCATGAAAATTTTGAAATTGTTCATTTTTCCACCTGAAATTTCAAATGTGTTTATTTTTTCATTTTTCTGCTTTAGCAGATAGAAAAGTGAATAATTTTCAAAATTTAGGTGCATTACGCTAAAAATGGACTTTACTGACACTTTGTTAGTGGCACTTTTTGAAAATTGTCAGTAAAATGAGATAAAAGCATTATTATTATTTTTTTTAAAAGAAAATATTTCAGAAATGATTGACTATGATATCAGTAAATTTAGTGTTAGAAATTTTTAATATTATGGTAACAAGAATAATTAAAATTAAATTCATGCTTTGCATCAATCTGGATCCGAACTGGAAACTTATTTAAGCCAAATGTTTAAATTTGAACTAAATATCATTATGTTACACTTTGCTTATGTAATTACGAAAATATTCTTATTGAAATTGATTTTTACCAGTTATGATTTTTGATATTTCGAATATAAGTATAAAAAAATATCGATAATCAAATAGCCCATTAGCAAATTTTTTAATTTCTCAATTATTCGATGGTCTCGTGAATTTTTTTCAATTAAGGGGGGTGTATTCAATTGAGATTTTAAAAGACTATTTATTAATAAATAAGTCCTGTAGATTTTAAAAGACATTTAAAGAATGTAATGACTTATAAGATTTTATGAGATTTTTTTTAATAGAGATTTTTTACTTATAAGATTTTAAAAGATTTATATCATAAGAATTTGTAAGATTTGAAATGACTACATATAGATTTTTTTTTCTTTTTTATTAAATAGATATTATATGGAATGGAACTATAAATAATAATAATAATAAATAATGAAAGTCAATTGGTTCAAGCTGTGGACATTTGCATCAACAATAACAGAAAATAGAATTATATGAAATAGAACCATAAATAAAAATGAATATTCAAAATCATAAATTAATGAAAAATATAACAAAGAAATTATAATTTTAAAAGCCAATTTGATGGTCTTTTAATAGCCAATTTGATGTAGCTTCATGTCCTCCTAAGTAGCATTTCTCCACATATCTAAAGCCATGCTAGCTCTCCATGCATTAGCATCTTCTCGTTGCTGCTCTTGGGTTTGCACAATAGGTTCAAAATTATCTTCTTCATTAACCGATAATACTAAAGATGAAGAGTCGTCTATTGGTTCAATTGGAAATTCATCAGAACGACACTCCTTGCGAATTAAATATTCAATCAAAGTAAAAGCTAATATTCAATCAAAGTAAAACCTAAAGGGAAGAAATCCTAACATGATTAAAATAATAATATCATCCTAACTTGAATTTTATCCAAGATGAGCGCTCTTCCAATGACATGTTCAAGAACAAGTCTTTCCTTGTTTTAGTATTAAGCAATTCACCCGCCCTATAACGAGTATTCTCATCCAAATTTGGTATCTCTTTTATGGCATCCCAAATATCCCTCTCTCTTTCTCTTTCTTTTTCTCTTTTCTCCATTAGATGGGATAATTAGCTGGAGGCCAATACATTGTTTTCTAAAAATTTTCGTTTGGACTTATTAATAAAGATTTTAACGAGACTGATACTTTTTCGTGCGTTATCTGACTGAATGTGTATACCCATTATACAGTTGAGCATATCTGGCAAGAATGATAATTTTCCTTTTTTACCTGTGCTTATTATACGCTAATGCTATAATTACCTTTTTCTTGAATGAAGTACTATTCAGAATTTTGCGCTTATACACTAATGCTATATCCAGTACTCAGTTATAAAATGTTCATCTTGAACTTCAGCTTTCATGGTTTCAAATATGTATTCACAAAACAGAACAAGAAACGATTGTTCATGCTCCGATGATAAACTGAAAAGAAGAATAAACAAAAGGGAAATTATCCATTTTCATATTAAATTGACGAAAATTCAATCAAATTTGAAGAATTTCAAAATTTAGTCATTTTTCCTGAAACTTATGAGAAAGTAATACACAACTAACAGTTTCAGATATAATACATTTATTAAAAATTTCCGAGTTTGATATCCCAGAACAAATAGCTAAGCAGGTTTTCGAGAGATCTGTGATTGTTATTAATATTAACCCAGTTTTTATATTAAAAAGAGATTTGCAAAAATAAACACCAACAAGTGTGAATCACGGGACCAAAAATAGCTACATAAATAGCCTATCCCCAGCAACTCATTTGATAGAAAAACTGGAACTGAAGTTATCATCTTCACTCCCAAAACTAAAAATCATCAATCTATCTATTTTTCATTCACAAATAAAAATCGATCCACACATAATAAAAAATTGGAACACAGAGGTACCTTGTTCACGAAGAGTTCACAAGTCTGTTTTTCTTCTCTTCTCTAGCCTCAAAAAAATCTCCTGTCAAAAGTCTGATGGGTTAGGGTGAGATTTTTTTATAGGATTTGATATTTATATTTTCTACTAAAAAGTCTCACACAATCCCACATATAAAAAAATCCTTCAAAGTCAACAAGTTTTTGAATACCATAAGACTTTTTATTATTTGTTTAAAGTCCTGATTGAATACCAATGGATTTCGACACCCTATTTAAAAAGTCCTAAAAGTCTTAATGGAATACCACCAAACTTTTTAGATTATTTAAAAGTCTTAATTGAATACCACAAGACTTATTTAACTTAAAATAGTCTTTTAAAATCTTAATTCAATACACCCCCCTAAATGTTTTGAATTGGATTTCAAATATACCAAAAATCCGATCATTGCTACGCTTTGCTTCTTTAGTTTAATTTGTCATCAAAATGGATTCGATTATAAACAATAATTATAAAAATATTAACGAATACAATTACAGTTATTTTTTTTTAATTATTATTTTTTAATAAAAAGAAGATTTTTGGTGCTCAAAGGTCAAAGTCTTGGAAAGGTTATATCAACGTCTCATATTATGTATTCAATTTTGATGTACCAGCAGTACCCAGACTTAAAAATCTTATTTAACATGTGTTCTCAATTCTTCAACATTTTCTTCTTTCAGAAAATGCCAACAAACAAATTAGTGTCCCATTATTATGACATATTGAAACCTTGAAAATTAATGACAGTCGATGTTTCAAATTATTTTTAACCGTTAATGTTAAATAAATAATAAAAATATTATTTTAAATTTATAAATTAAAATTTTTAAGGGGATGGGCATGCATTGGTCAATGCCCAAGCCATACATTGTTGACGGAGAGATGCACTTAATTTAGAACAAAATATTTTCCAAATATTGAGGCATGAATCAATACGTACTCCTGTTGGACTTGGACTCTCTGTTTATTTTGGTGCCTCCTCGTATCACATTTTCCTCGAAACTTCGAATATTCTCGGACTTAATTCTAATTCGGATTCGTTTCAAGGTTGGCGTGCCACTATAAAATTTCAAATTATTTGTAATTTCATTAAACTTTTTGGACCCGAAGGTTATTTTCCTCAGTAAAAATTCAAACTTTAATGCGGATTCTGTTGCCAGAACAAATTTAAAATTATCATTCAAGTCCCTAACCGCCAACCCAATAACCGACTCACTTTCCTTTCTTCTTCCTGCAATCTTGCATCATTTAGTTACCCGCCACTGTAACCAAACCAATAACGAACAAAATAAATCAAATAATTAAAATAAAAAATTTCTATTTTTTTTCAATTAACAAAAATTATACTAATTACTTCACCATCCAATCGCTGTCAGATCAAACGGCTACAAATATGCTGCTGTGTCTGAGTTACTCAACTCTCACCAGCTAGCACCAGTCTTGATGGACACCTCAAGCTCAATTTCTAGCTCTGCTTCTCTCGTCAGTCCCAAGTTCCGGTGCTTCGATCCTACGTACGCTTACTCTGCACCCGTCAATCAGAGACGTTATTTTGTTACCTCGTCTCATTCTTCTACGCCACGTGTAACATACTCCAACGGTAGCATGTCGGGGAATTCTGAACGCAAAATCATCACCGGAGAAGCTGGTTATGTTCTTGAAGATGTTCCTCATTTCTCGGATTATATTCCACATCTTCCTGTAAGTTTCTCGCCTGTTTGATTGCTGAGAAAATGAAGAAATTGAAAGAAAGTCCCACTTGAAACTTTATTTTTACAAAATGTTTTCGTCAGTTTGTTTATTAATATTAATAATAAATAATTTCTTTAATATCAGTTAATTCTGTTAATTTTCTTCAATTTAAGTTTTTCCCACTATTATTATTATTATTAAAGAGGAAAAAAAAGAAGGAAGAAATTATGGGTTATTATATACGGTTTTATTTATGTGTTCAGTAATGCTTGTGGTCTTTCTGTACGCAGTACGCGTGGCTGCTTAATATTGCTGAATAATTGTTGATAAATTAATTAATCTGTTAATCTCTATTTTTGGTGCAGACACATCCTAATCCATTGCAAGATAATCCTTCGTATTCAGTTGTTAAGTAAGTTTGCTTCACTTGAATCTGGAGTCATGCTCTTATTGGTTTGATTATAATTGATGTGCTTATTGATGACACTGAGAAAGCTGGTTATCTGATTAAAAGGGTCCCTTCTTTATTAACAGGCAGTATTTTGTTAATGACGATGACACTGTTGCCCAAAAAGTAAGTCCATTTTTTGCTTTTGATCATTTTCATTTATTTTGGTTTTGCTACTTTTGTAATTATGTGTATTAACAGAACTCGTGGGGGTATAATTGCTCACCCATTTGAAGGGGAAAGATATTTGTCCAATTGTTAGTTTGTTAAATGAAGTGATGGCATAGAAGGTTCAGACTGATAACTGCAGTTCAGATTCTTATTTTCTGCTCCTTTATGTAGATTGTTGTGCACAAAGATAGTCCAAGAGGGACACATTTTAGACGAGCTGGACCTCGACAGAAGGTTTATTTTGAATCAGATGAAGTGCATGCGTGTATTGTGACGTGTGGTGGTCTTTGCCCTGGTCTAAATACAGTGATTAGGGAAATAGTATGTGGCTTATATCATATATATGGAGTCCATAAAGTTATGGGAATAGAGGTAACTATATTCTTGTTTCGTGTATGCTCAGCAACTGCTTATAACAGTATGTGTCGATGAAGAATCAGTTGAAGAGGTCATTTTGTGCTTGCAGGGAGGATACAGGGGCTTTTACGCTCGAAATACAATTCCTTTGACACCAAAAATTGTGAATAATATCCATAAACGTGGCGGCACCATCCTCGGGACATCTCGTGGGGGTCATGATACTTCAAAGATTGTTGATAGCATTCAGGACCGGGGCATTAATCAGGTGTATATTGTCTGCCATTTCTAATTCATTCTGATCAGATTTATTTAGCTGAATTTGCAGAGTTTCCTTTGCCTCGACAACTAATTCTAGTATATGGATTCAAGAATTCTAATATGTATGTACTTCAGGTTTATATACTTGGAGGAGATGGAACTCAGAAAGGGGCTTCTGTGATTTTTGAGGTAACATATGTTATTTGATTGAGAAAAGGTCTTAATTTTTGCAGAATGCATAATCTATGGAGTTATCTACTATATGTTTTGTAGTTTATTTTATCAATTTATTCATATAGTTTTTCTTTTCTTTTTTCCAGGAAATTAGAAGGCGTGGCCTCAAAGTTGCAGTAGCTGGAATTCCTAAGACCATTGATAATGATATTCCGGTATTCCTCTTGTTATGTTCAACTTCTGTCGTTTCATTTTGACATTTACTTCATCTTATTGTTCAAAAGCTACATTGTACTATTTAAGGACTTCTTGTAATGGGCACCATTCTCTTCCTGGTTCAGGTTATAGACAAGTCCTTTGGTTTTGACACTGCTGTCGAGGAGGCTCAACGAGCTATTAACGCAGCTCATGTTGAATCAGAAAGCATTGAGAATGGTATTGGTGTCGTCAAGTTAATGGGCCGCAACAGTGGTAAGTTGCAGGCAATTGTATTGTATTTGAAATTTTCTGGTTTTGAGTGTCATGTAGGACACAAAATCTATTAAGATTGGCTTTGGATTGCAAAATTATCAATTATCCGTGTTATTTTACTTGATCTCTCTCTTACCAAATTCATATTAGAATCTGACACTATATACTCAAAACAGGATACATTGCAATGCATGCTACGCTTGCCAGCCGAGATGTGGACTGCTGCTTGATCCCAGAATCACCATTTTATCTTGATGGACCTGGTGGACTTTTTGAATATATTGAGAAAAGATTAAAAGAAAATGGGCACATGGTCATTGTAATAGCTGAAGGTGCAGGGCAAGAGCTTCTTTCCGAAAACATGCACACCAGGGACCAGCAAGATGCTTCAGGAAACAAATTGCTTCAAGATGTTGGGTTGTGGATATCTCAACAAATAAAGGTACAGATACTAGAATATATAGTTATCATTTGTTGTGGCATTTGCCATTTCTCAGCGAACTCGCGGTGTTGGTCTGCTTTGTGAATTAGTTTGCAGTTGTGACTACAATAATTCTTAATACTCAAAATCACATAGATGACTTCTGCTAAGACTCATTTCCGGGCCCTTAAGATGCGCTCTTATTAAAAATATCTC
The DNA here is from genome assembly GCA_019454045.1 of Zanthoxylum bungeanum. Classification (NCBI taxonomy): domain Eukaryota; kingdom Viridiplantae; phylum Streptophyta; class Magnoliopsida; order Sapindales; family Rutaceae; genus Zanthoxylum; species Zanthoxylum bungeanum. The sequence goes on along the minus strand of SKCR01017445.1, from coordinate 19,413 downwards.
CATGTTTTGGATTTTGTACAATAAACAAGATGGAGCACTAGTTGCTTCTTGAAATTTATGGTAGACAGAGATTCCTTGCCCCGTCATTTAACATATTTTGATTTTTGCTGTTGCAGGATCACTTTGCTAATAAGCAAAAGATGACTATAAATCTCAAATATATAGGTTAGTCTATTGAATTCTGCCTTCATATATATGTCACTTCCTTCTTGAAGTTTCTTTAGCCAATTTAATAGAATGTAATCAACCAATTGTTTGCTTGCCTGGCAGATCCCACATACATGATTCGTGCTGTTCCAAGCATTGCATCTGATAATGTGTACTGCACGCTTCTTGCTCACAGTGCTATTCATGGTGCGATGGCAGGGTACACAGGCTTCACAGTTGGCCCTGTAAATGGAAGACATGCTTACATACCATTCTACGTAAGTTCTTCGTTTGATGTTTATGCATGAACAATAAAAACAAAGCAAATGTTCATGCTGCTTCTAGCTTAAATAGCAAATATCCTGAAGTTGTGCTTCTGGATTCATGATATTATTTCAAATGCCTCATTTTCTGAAAGTTGCCTTTGAATAAAAAATTCCCTGTCTTGGTCTTTTTGTTCAGCAAAATTGGACTTAACGCGTTATTTCAATAACCGATACTTGTTGAATTAGAAGTAGAGCTCTTACTTGATTTCAATATTTTATTGGGTGGTTTGCAGCGAATTACTGAAACACAGCACAAGGTTGTGATTACAGACAGGATGTGGGCAAGGCTTCTATCTTCAACCCATCAGCCAAGCTTCTCGGACCCGAAAAAGGTCAAACAAAGCAATGGCCAATTGTTTGATGGGGAAAGACATACACAAGAAATATCAACCAAGTGAAGAGAATAGCAGCTCACTCAGAGGCTCAGCATAATCTAAGTAACCCCATAAATTTTGATATTTTTGCTGTAGAATCCCTCTCCACGCCGACCAGGAGCTTTTGTAAAGTAAGTTATTAAAACCATGTCATACGCAATGAAGCCTTTAGTGAGAAATTTCAGGAATGTGTGCTTTGCTTATGTATTTACTTAGAAATCATCACAACTCATTACACTACACATTCCCTAGCAATATGCCGCTGAGCTATAACCAGTAACTGAGACCAAGTATGTGTAGACTGGATCTTAGAGTAATTAATATCAATCAATATACTAGCTGTATGGGTTTTTGCAATTCAGTTTATTTTAGTTAATGATTCTTGAGATCAAAATTCTGTTGTTCATATAGTGTCATTAAACAGAAAATTAACATACAACAAATCAAAACCAGAAAAACGAAAGTAGATCTAGTCTAACATGTATAAACCCTAAAACTTTGTTAACAAGAAAAACCTGGTAAACTTGATGAAATGCAGTCCGAGTCGAGATAAATCTATGTCCTTCAGAATTTATCAGCCCCGTCTCGGTGCTCTACAGATTTGTGGCTAATGTTCTCCCAGGATAACCCGAATTCCTCTTGTTTAAGGGGCACGCCTTAACAAGATCTTGAACTTGGAATATGATGGAATTCTCTAAGACTCAAGAAAACATATATGAGACTCAGTTTTGGATGAAATTCGGATTTCTTCCTTATGTGTAAAAAGGAACATAAAGCTTCATTTTATAAGCATGGAAGGGTGCCTCAAAAGCACCCTTAGGGTTAGGGTGCAACTCTCCAAAGGGTTATACCCCTCCTATGCACCCCTTGGAGCATAGGATCATTTTACATTCACTTGCAGGACATGTCCCCATGGGGTACCATCCAAAGGACATGTCTCTCCTCCATCCAAACAAGTATATTTGAAGATTTGAAGAATTTCCAACAATCCCCCACAATTTTTCAAATATTCATGCAGACCCTTTGAGAGAGTTTCCGTGAACTAAAGCTGCATCGAAATAGATAGCTTTTACCTTGAACCTTTCCTAGTGAATGACAATCGGATTTACTTGGCAAACCAGTGACCCATAGTCTTGAATTGTTCTGCCGTGGGTGTAAACCAAGACAATTGCCAACACACAGCTTTACTTCGACCATTTCCCGTTCTACGGTTGTGTTCATTTCGGCCCTGAACAGCGGTCCTGGATTCATCAAGTACTTTAGGGTAACCCGCCTTTAAAAGTTCTCATGGAAGCGGTCTCACTTCTTACTTGTAATATGTGATCTACTATGAAGAGGTAATCTGTCTTTACCCCCATTAGGACTCATCTCCTAATATAGTGATCATTAAAAGCCTTAGCTCATCCTAACCATGACAGACAGCACTCAGCGTCATTATCAGAATGGGAAAGAGTACAAAACTCTTCAGTGCTTGTTTTGAATTGCACAAAGTTTCTGTTGTCCATTTTGAACCCAGATCTTGGGATCTCCAGTCAGCTAGGTTAGGTTTCCACAGTGGCAATTCTTGGATCATAGGCTTCAAGCTCATTCCCCTCGATGACTTCTCAACTTGCTCTCGAGGAAAACCTTTAGTTAGTGGATCCGCTAGGTTTTCCTTCGACTCAACATAATCGATCGATATTATGCCACTTGAGAGCAGTTGACGTATGATATTATGTCTCCGACGTATGTTTCGAGACTTACCAGTATACATTGTATTTTGGGCTCTCCCAATAACCGATAGGCTATCACAATGTATGCTTATCGTTGGCACTGGTTTGGGCCAACTAGGAATATCCTCCAGGAAGTTTCGAAGCCATTCCGCTTCTTCCGCTGTTTTGTCTAACGCTATGAACTCTGATTCCATAGTAGACTGGGCAATACATGTTTGCCTCGAGGATTTCCATGACACGGCTACATTACCAAGTGTGAAAACAAATCCACCAGTAGATTTGGAATCCATTATATCAGATATCCAGTTAGCCTCGATGTATCACTCTAGAACAGCATGATATCTCTCGTAATGTAGCCCATATTTTGAAGTGTCTCTCAGATACCTCAAAACTCTTACTATGGCTTTCCAGTGGTTATGTCCTGGATTGCTCGTATATCTGCTAAGCATGTTCACAGCTTGAGCGATATCAGGTAGGGGTGGCAATTTGGGTCAAGATTCGTTTATTCGTTCGATTCGATTCGCTTTAAAGCGAATATGAGTTTGAAAAAATGGATTCGTTTAATAAATGGGTCAATTCGATTCGATTCGTTTATTAAACGAATCGAATACGAATTTAAGCTCACTGATTCGTTTATTCGTTTAGGATTCGTTTTATTATTTTTATTTATTAATTCTTGTTAATTTTCAATTAAAATTCGAGAAATTATAGCGAATTATCATTGAAAACGTAATATTTTCGATATTTGGTGATGTATTTTTGGTAAATATATTAATTACATATTTCATATGTATATATTTTATGAATAATTAATATAAATCAAGTGTGATAAATTATTTTTTAAAATAATATTATTAACTAAACGAATAAACGAATATTCGTATTCGATTCGTTTAATAAACGAATCAAATACGAATCCTGATATTAGGATTCGTTTAATAAACGAATCGAATACGAATCCATCACATTTTGATTCGATTCGTTTAGGATTCGATACAAATTCGATTCGCTGATTCGTTTTGCCACCCCTAATATCAGGTCGTGTGCAATTCGTGAGATACATCAGACTTTTGATGATTCTCGAGTACTCTAATTGCGATATGCTTGAGCCAGTGTTATTTGATAGATGAAAAGTTAGGTTAGCTACTCCTAAATCTTTCATATCAAATTTGCTGGATAACACTTTCTTGATAGACTGAATCAGTTCATGATTACTACCAATTATCAGCATATCGTCTACGTAGAGACACACAATGACATATCCTTTTTGAGTTGATTTAGTGTACTTGTGGGACACAGGAACTGGGCGACGCCATTCCTAGGCTCGCGGCCTAGTTGGGAAGGATTACATAACATGGAGTCGCCACCCGGTGTGAACCGGGACAAAGATTTAAGGCCGCACTCACCCCTCGCAAGGGAAGACCTCAAACCGTTGGGTTCGGAATGGTCCCTTACTTATGTCACTTGTAATGAAAGGATTCATGTAATAATTTAACTAAGCTTAAGTAACACTTATTTCCAATAGTATCATGCTTCTAAATTCTCATGTGTAAAATAAAACTCATGTACGCATTTCACATATGTCTTACATTTAAATTTGCATGCTAAACATATATCAAGATAGCAACTAGCATACAACTTTACTTGCATATCACATTCAGAAAAAAAACACAAGCGCACATATTAACCATACAGGCACACATGGTAAGCATACAAGCACACATATGGGCACTTTTCAAGTGGTACGTGGAATTGTAGCCCAAGTACAGACCGCACTACCGTCCATTCGAATCGGCTACGGAATTTACGTCTGGGTTTCCATCCGATATACCGCAGGAAATAATGCTCAAATGTTATCATGACATAAGCATACGAATTGTGACACATTTGCAAAAGATCAACTAATAGGCAATTATGCATGAATATAATAAGACAGACTCAGTTCAGTGTGTGTGCGTTCGTGTAGCGTTCGTAAACGCGTTCGAACGGAATGAAACAGAATGCTCACGTTCGAGTAGCGTTCGTAAACGCGTTCGAACGGAGACGAGACAGAATGCTCACGTTCGAGTAGCGTTCGTAAACGCGTTCGAACGGAGATGAGACAGAGAGCTCACGTTCGTATGGCGTTTGTTAACGCGTTCGAACGGATACGAGACCTGACACATAATAAGGCAAAAACACATGCGCGTTCGAGTTGCGTTCGTTAACGCGTTCGAACGGACACGGACCTGATGCAATATATAAACAGAAAATAAAAGGGCGCGGCGAAGCACTGCCGTAAAGGTGACCTTTTGGGGCTCTTGATCTCTCAAAGAGAGGACCTTTAGACCAACATGCTAAGCCCATGCGCGTCATACCACACATGCAAGCATAGAACCAATCATATCAACCAAGTATGCCCGATTGAACGCATCTTACATCCAATCCGAACACACGTCAACCGGCGCGGCAAAGCATCGTGGTAAAGGGCTTTTAGCCCCTCCCCATAGGGGATCTCACAACACACTTACTAAGCCCATGCGCTCGATTGACTTATACATACGAAAATAAGATAATAATATCAAACTAAGTATGCTCGATTGAACGTATCTTGCGTCCAACCAAACATACATCAACCGGCGCGGCGAAGTAGTGTCACGAAGGTGGCCTTTTCGGCTCTTTGTCTCACAAATGGAGGACCTTTGGACTAACTCACTAAGCCCATGCGCTTGGTTGGATCATACGAAAATAAACAACGTATTGAATTCAAGAGAAGACTAAATAAACAAAAAGCAACACAACAAAAAGAGATATGGTGCCGTTTACTCAAGCGGTACGTGGAGTTGTGGCCCGAGTACAGATCATATTACCGTCCATTCGGAATCGGCTATGAATTTATGTCCGGGTTTCCATCCGATATACCGCGAGAGTTGACACATCTCTCATTCATCTAATGCCCACACATATTACATATCATAATTCATGCATATTTACATACTCAAAAATCACAGCACACATTTCAACATTACAATCATACAAGGAATACTTAATAAATAATGCGGAAAAGGAAAACAAGTGTGAAAGATACCCTCAGGTCTAACCTTTTAAGTCGTCTCTCGGACTCACGTTCCACGAAGATCGAAAGGGGGGTAAAGCTCCGCAACTTTTCTGGTCCCTGGTTCAACGTCCTAGCTCACTGCTTCGCTGCTTTGCTTATTGTTCGAACTCCGTTCTGCTCCTATTCGGCTCCTGTTTTGCTGCTCACTGCACGGGCTACCTGTTTCAATGTTTTCAAAGAACTATTCCAAGTTGTGTGGGTTCTTAGTGCAATTAAAAGTGATTATTTTTAAGGTTACCTATGTAGTTTTCTAAGTTACTGTTTTTTTAAGGATTTTGGGCTACTGTGTTTGTGTGATTTTCGGTGATGTATGGAGGTTTAGAGGGGTTGGTTTTCGGTGGTGATCTTGTGGTGGTTTCTTTGTTTTCTTTTTGTGTGTGTTTTGGGTGTGTAGAGAGAGTTTAGAGAAATTTCGAGAGAGCTTGGGTGTGAATTGTGTTGTGTGAAAGAAAGGATGGCCTTGGTTAGGGGTTGTTTATATAGAGAATGGCTAGGGTTTACAAGGGAAGGGATTTGTGCATTTAATTAGGATATGATTTAGTGTTTAGCAAGGAAAGTCAAAGATTGGGGGGGACAATTTGGTTTAGATTAGGAAGTCAATACTTTTAAATTGGTGGATATCTTATTGAATTAGGAAGTCAAATATATGATTGGCTTTAATTGGTTAAGATTGATTTTAATTTGGTATGATTATCTTTTGATTTAGTATGTGATTTGTTTAATTTAGGCATGATTTTAGTTTAAGTTGGTAATTGTTTATTTTAATTGGTAAATGATTTAAATGTTTTATTTAATGTTTAATATTTAATTATTTAATTTGGGATGTGTTTTATGGGCTTTGGGGAGCTAAATGGGCTGGGTGTGAGGCTAGCAGCAAAACCAGAATTACCGACACCGTTCGAACGCTCCCTCGAACGCTACACGAACGCCCGCAATCTGTTTCTCGTTCGAACGAAGTAACGAACGCAGCACCAACGAAGACAGTGAGTTTGCTTATTCTGAATTTCCCCTTCCGATATCCGTTTCCCCCGCGGCATCCGTGACTCAAAAGGTAGTTGTCTCCAAATAAGACTCCTCATCGGGTTTCACATGCGAAAATGCAATGCCTACAGTCGCCCCCACTTTGATGGGACTTGTGCAGTGTGTGACTTTGAACAATCCTATCAAAGTTATGCAATGCATTTTACTTACCTGGCTCGCCAGCTGCCACTTGACTTACCATGTTTGAGTTGATGGGGGCCTCGACCCTTGGGTTCATTCCCCAGATTTCTTATTCATTCTTCAGGATTCGTTCCGAACTCTGAGTTTATTCTTATGGATTCCTTCCGTATTCTGAGATTCATCCTCTGGATTCCTTCCAAATTCTGAGATTCATTCTCTGGATTCCTTCCAAATTCTGAGATTCATTCTCTGGATTCCTTCCACATTCTGAGATTCATTCTCTGGATTCCTTCCAAATCTGAGATTCATTCCCGGATTCGTTCCAAACTCTGATGATGTGGGCCTTGGCCCTAGGATTCATTCCTGGATTCATTCCATAATTCTGACGACGTGGGCCTCGGCCCTAGGATTCATTCCTGGATTCATTCCATAATTCTGACGACGTGGGCCTCGGCCCTAGGATTCATTCCTGGATTCATTCCATAATTCTGACGACGTGGGCCTCGGCCCTAGGATTCATTCCTGGATTCATTCCATAATTCTGACGACGTGGGCCTCGGCCCTAGGATTCATTCCTGGATTCATTCCACAATTCTGACGACGTGGGCCTCGGCCCTAGGATTCATTCCTGGATTCATTCCATAATTCTGACGACGTGGGCCTCGGCCCTAGGATTCATTCCTGGGTTGTACTGACATGAGGCTTTCTTCCCCTTGAGCTTTGTTCTCAAACTATACTGATATGAGGCTTTCTTCCTCTGGGCTTTGTTCCCGAACTGTGCTGATATGAGGCTTTATTCCCCGAGCTTTATTCCCCCCGGACTGTACTGACATGAGGCTTTCTTCCCCTTGAGCTTTGTTCTCAAACTATACTGATATGAGGCTTTCTTCCTCTGGGCTTTGTTCCCGAACTGTGCTGATATGAGGCTTTATTCCTCCCGAGCTTTATTCCCGGACTGTACTGACATGAGGCTTTCTTCCCCTTGAGCTTTGTTCTCAAACTATACTGATATGAGGCTTTCTTCCTCTGGGCTTTGTTCCCGAATTGTGTCGATATGAGGCTTTCTTCCTCTTGAGCTGATATGGGCCTCGCCCCCAGACTGATACTGATATGGGCCTCGCCCCCAGACTGATACTGATATGGGCCTCGCCCCCAGACTGATACTGATATGGGTCTCGCCCCCATGCTGATACTGATGCTAATATCGATGCTTCGGACTGGCTTTCATTTGCCGCTTTCTTTCCTCAAAACCTGTGAACACAAAACAAACACAAAACACAAAAAGGAATGCAAAATAGGTTACGTGTATGCGTGCATGCGTGAATGAGTTTCCTATCCCGTTGGGTTAGGTCTTCTGTCAATTCCATTGATGACCATTCTTCTCTTGGGGAAAGTACCATTTCCACCTGTCTTCACTGATTTGTTCTAGGAACCCGTTTCTTTCCAAATCTAACAGTCCCACTGTCTCCATTTCCCAATTCCTGAATGGCTAACTTATCTTTTCTGCTTGCTTCTTTTGAGGATTCCCTACGTTCTGAGTATCTTAATACCAAGATTGAATGCTTTTGTCATATGCACTCATGTTGCAAGTTGAGAAATGGAGATTCAGGCAAGTAAGCGAAATGAACTTCTTTATTATTGTTGAGAAAAAGGTCCGAACAAGTAAACAAAATCAATGTCTTTTAAAAAAAGATAAACTTGGAGAAACAGCAGTGCCTCCTTCCTCGGCCTATGGTTCTCCATCATTGTCATCCCTTATCCCAATGAATGAAGCTGAGTGGTTGAGAGCCTGGAGGACAAGGGTTTCGGGTAGGCCAGAGTTGATCATGTAGTTGGGTAGGGGATTTCTGTGTGCATTCGGTTGTTCTCTTTCTGGGTCAGGTATTTTGTGGGTGTCAATGAGGTCTTGGATCTCATGCCTAAGGCGGGGGCAATTGTCAGTTTCGTGACCATTTTGTTGGTGGAAGTAACAAAATAAGTTTAAGTCAAGGTAGTGGGGTACAGGGCTTGGAAGTGGTTTAGGTTCCAAGGGTTTCAGGAGTCCTTGCATCTTCAACTTTTCAAACACCTTTGATAGAGGCCTGCCAAGGTTGGAAAATCGCCTATTTCTGATGGCGGTAACCTCGGCAGTAGTGGGCCTTGTCTCAGAATGCCCCCCAAAATTCCTCTTATTCTGGCCATAAAACTTCCGGTTTTCGGCCTCCTCTTCTTCAATGTCCATGACAGTTTCCCTTAGCTGTCGGAATCCGTAATCATTGAAGTCATCCTCCTCAACTTGCCATAGATCGAGGGCTTAGTGCCCTTAATGATCATTTTAATCTGGTCCTTCTCAGAGGGCCGAGTCTGCATCTTCAGAAGCTGGCTTCTCCAGCGGTCTACATACTCTTTGAAGCTCTCCTCCGGCTTCTGCTTAGTGTTCTCCAAATCTCGGAGTGACAATCAATCTCCAAGTCTGTACATACTGCTTCAGAAAAGCATCAGCTAGTTCCTTCCAATCTTCCTTAACCTTCTTCTCAAGGCTATGATACCAAACCACAGGTGCCCCCTCGAGTGACATCCCAAACATCTTTTGGACTTGGCGCTGAGACAAGCCAACTGAACTCATAACAGACACATACTGACGGAGATGCACCCTCGGATCTCCATTCCCATTGAACTTAGCCAAATCCGGCATCTTAAACTGCGCTGGTAACTGCTCCTCAAACTTCATTGTCTCATAGTCTAGCAAATCTTCATTCTTACCCCTCATCTTGCGGGTACGGATTCAACCTGATCCTGAGTTTCTGTATCTCGGCCTGAGACCCAATCACTCTGTCTGTTGCATACTCTGCATTATCATCATCAAAAGCGGGGATATCATCCCCCAACCCATTCGGAGGCTTCTCGCGCCTTACATTCTCTGAATTCTCCCCAGCACGGGGCACAGCCATATTTGTCATGGCAGCAGTCAAGGCTTGCAACTGTTCAGTAATCTTGGCGAAGCCACTTTCCAACTGATCTATCCGGGATACCTCAGTATCTGATTCACTCATGTCTGTTCTCGGTATTTTGGTGAGTCTTCCCTTTTTTCTAACCCAACGGGAATCTATGATGGCTTTTAGAACACAATGGTTAACATGATGTATGCATGCATGATGTGCATAAGAAGTATATAACATATATTAAGTCAAACAAAATTCTCAAACAAATCGGCCTATTATCATTTTAGAAGTTTTTGGGACAACTGTCGTAAGAGTGAACCCGTCCCAGTTTAAATGGCCCAACAAGTTCACGTCTCATAGCAAGGAGCCCAACTAAATCCAAATGGTAACATTCCGAACACAAGCACAAAGTGGCTCATCAACACTTAGAAGCCTTCGGCCCAATTGTCATAAAGTACGTTCTTGTCCCAGTTTAAATGGCCCAACAAGCCCATATCTTATGACAAATAGTCCAAATGAATCCAAACGATGATGTTCCCAAACACAAGCAAGATGATGCAAACATGACATAATAATTTTTACAAAGTGGCCCATCAATATTTCAGAAGCTTTTGGCCTAATAGTCATACGGTGCGAACTTGCCCCAGTTTAAATGGCCCAGCAAGCCCGCATTTCTGACAATAGTCCAACTGCATCCAAATGAGGATGGTCCACAAGCACATACTCAAGGAAATAATTGCTACTTTAGCCAACCCGGTCTATAGGTGGGTTAGTAAGAGTATAGACAAAGGCTCTCACCGGCGAAGGATGGCCCACAACTAGGTCTCCCCACTCAAGGGTTCGAGCAACCAAGTGAGCACACCCTTTTTTATACACTAAGGTACGTGCCAATGAGCTATGGTGTGTGACGGACTGTCAAATGGATTTCCCGTTGTAGATTCCCCAGAGGGAAGGTGGAGCGAGGCTCACTTAAATACCCAAGCCTAGGCTCTTAGCTCTTATCGCTTGGTGTCAGGAATAAACAACGAGTCCTCCAATTAGTCCACCACAAAGGCTACGAGTAGATGGCTATCTAGGTGCCTTCACAGCTTTTCCTTCTAGAAAGGTAGTGAGTGAAGGAAGACACCAAACCATTACCTAGCCTCAAAATGCTCTTGATTAAACCCTCACTTTATCCACTATAGACATGGTCAATTAAAACATAAATCCAAACATTACAAGTGTGGGACACAGGACCTGGGCGACGCCGTTCTAGGCTCGCGGCACTAGTTGGGAAGTACGAAATAACATGGAGTCGCCACCCGGTGTGAACCGGGACAAAGATTTAAGGCCGCACTCACCCCTCGCAAGGGAAGACCTCAAACCGTTGGGTTCGGAATGGTCCCTTACTTATGTCACTTGTAATGAAAGGATTTATGTGATAATTTAACCAGGCTTAAATAACATTTATTTCCAAAGATATCATGCTTCTAAATTCATATGCATACATCAACAAGTTCATCACAACATGCAACATCACATGGCAATATCATGAACATATTTCAATCCTATAATATGGAAAACTAAGAACAACATAATCATGCTTGAGTACTATCTCATAAACCTATTAACCAAATAACATGCTAATAGCCTAATCATGCTTGAATACAAATAATACAGTTGGCTATATAACACAAGCAAGATCAACCAAGAGGCAATTATGCATAAATATGATAAGGCAGCCTCAGTTCAGTGTGTGCGCGTTCGTGTAGCGTTCGTAAACGCGTTCGAACGGTAAACAGAAAGTTCGCGTTCGTATGGCGTTTGATAACGCGTTCGAACGGAAATGAAACAGAATGCTCGCGTTCGTATGGCGTTTGATAACGCGTTCGAACGGAAATGAGACAGAATGCTCGCGTTCGTATGGCGTTCGTGAACGCGTTCGAACGGAAGTGAGACCTGATGCATGATAAGGCAAAAATGCATGCGCGTTCGAGTTGCGTTCGTAAACGCGTTCGAACGGGAACAGACCTGATGCATGAAATGAGACGCAATACATAAACACAAAATAAAAGGGGCGCGGCGAAGTACTGCCATAAAGGTGGCCTTTTGGGGCTCTTGATCTCTCAAAGAGATGACCTTTAGACCAACATATTAAGCCCATGCGCTCGACTAAATCATGCATACAAAGAATTGAAAGCAATAATATTAAACTAAGTATGTCCGATTGAACGTATTTCGCATTCAACCGAACACACATCAATCGGTGCGGCAAAGCATCGTGGTGAAGGATTTTAACCCCTCCAATTAGGGGACCTTTCATCGCACTTACTAAGCCCATGCACTCGATCGTATCATACAGGAATAAGCAACATACATAATTTAAATGACGAGGAATAAATAGATGAAAGCAACACAAAACAAGAGAATGTGCCGTTTACTCAAGTGGTACGTGGAGTTGTGGCCCGAGTACAGATCATATTACCGTCCATTCGGAATCGGCTATGAAATTTGTCCGGGTTTCCATCCGATATAACCGCGAGAGTTGACACATCTCTCATTCATCAATACCCACCCACATATTACATCTCTCTAATTCATGCATATCTATCTACTCAAAGACCACAACATGCATACATAGACGACTCTCATGCGAATAGAATTCAATAAAAAATGAATATGAACTAATGAAAAGGTACCCTCAGGTCTAACCTTTTAAATCACCTCTCGGATGTACGGTACACGATCGTCGGAAGGGTGGATGCTCCGCAACTCTCCCGTTCACTGGTTCACTGTTCTCGTTCGTTGTCTTTACTGATTTGCTTGCGGCTCCAACTCCGTTCTACTCCTATTCCTCTTTATCTTTTGCTTACTGTTTTTGGGTATCTTCTTCCTGTAGTTTTTATGTGTGTTGTATGAGTTAGGGGCTAGCTACTAGGGACTAGGGGACTAAGGTTGAGAAGGTTGGTGAAGGGTTCTTTTTATAGCAAAGTGTTAGGTTTGACAAGGAAAGGGATTTGATTTGGTTTGGTTAAGGGAAGTCAAGAGATTTGATTTGGTTTGGTTAAGGGAAGTCAAAGATTGAGGGGGGACAAATCTTGGCTAGATAGGGAAGGTTGAATATTTGATTGGCTTGGATTAGGAATACAATATTTTAAGTTTGGGAATAATCTTATTAGATTGGGAATATAATTGGTTGATTGATTTTAATTAGGCATGATTATATTTTGATTTAGTGTGTGATTGTTTAATTTAGGCATGATTTTAGTTTAAGTTGGTAATTGTTTATTTTATGTTTGGTATATGTTTTATTTAATCATTTAATTAATTTAGTTATTATATTATTTAGTTAATGTTTTAATTAATATTTATTTATTTTAATTGGGATGTGTTTTATGGGCTTTGGGGGGCTAATTGGGCTGGATGAGAGGCTAGCAGCAAAACCAGATTTACCGACACCGTTCGAACGCTTCCTCGAACGCGGCACGAACGCCCGCAATCCGTTTGTCGTTCGAACGTAAACTCGAACGCAGCACGAACGAAAACAGTGAACCTTGTTTATTCTGAATTCCCTTCCGATGTCCGTTTCCCGTGACCTCCGTGACTTAAAAGGTAGTGTCTCCAAAATGAGACTCATCATAGGGACTTATGTGTAAAAATGCAGTGCCTACAGTCGCCCCCACTTTGATGGGACTTGTGTAATGTGCAACAGTGACAATCCTATCAAAGTTATGCAATGCATTTCTACTTACCTGGCTCGCCAGCTGCCACTTGACTTACCATGTGTTGAGTTGCGTTGATTTGGTGGTGAGGTGCTGCGACCCCTGGTTCATTCTCGAACCATGCTTCCATTCTTGGAGTGCCATTCTCGGCCTGTTCCTTCCTGAACTGTATTGAGATGAGGCTTTATTCCTCCCGAGCTTTATTCCCGAACTGTTGCGATGAGGCTTTATTCCTCCCGAGCTTTATTCTCGAACTGTTGAGATGAGGCTCTATTCCTCCCGAGCTTTATTCCCGAACTATTACTGATATGAGGCTTTCTTCCCCTTGAGCTTTGTTCTCAAACTATACTGATATGAGGCTTTCTTCCCCTTGAGCTTTGTTCTCAAACTATACTGACGTGAGGCTTTCTTCCCCTTGAGCTTTATTCTCTGATCTGAGCTGACTGTGGCTTTGTTCTTGAACTGTATTGAATGCAGGCTTTCTTCCTGAACTGAACTGAATGTAGGCTTTCTTCCTGAACTGTATTGAGTGTGGGCTTTATTCCCGAACTGTACTGAATGTAGGCTTTCTTCCTGAACTATATTGAGTGTGGGCTTTATTCCCGAACTGTACTGACATGAGGCTTTCTTCCCCTTGGGCTTTGTTCCCGAACTGCTTTGATGTGAGGCTTTATTCCCCTGGGCTTTGTTCCCGAACTGTTGCGATATGAGGCTTTATTCCCCTGGGCTTTGTTCCCGAACTGTTGCGATATGAGGCTTTATTCCCCTGGGCTTTATTCCCGAACTGTGTTGATATGAGGCTTTATTCCTCCGAGCTTTGTTCTCGAACTGTGTTGACATGAGGCTTTATTCCCCTTGAGCTTTGTTCTCAAACTTATACTGATATGAGGCTTTCTTCCCCTGGGCTTTGTTCCCGAACTGTGTTGATATGAGGCTTTATTCCTCCGAGCTTTGTTCTCGAACTGTGTTGACATGAGGCTTTATTCCCCTTGAGCTTTGTTCTCAAACTTATACTGATATGAGGCTTTCTTCCCCTGGGCTTTGTTCCCTGACTGTGTTAACTGTGGGCTTTGTCCCCGAACTGTATTGAATGTGGGCTTTATTCCCGAGTTTGTAGGCTTTCTTCCTGAACTGTACTGAATGTGGGCTTTATTCCCGTACTGAGCTGAATGCAGGCTTTCTTCCTGAACCGAACTAGATGCAGGCTTTATTCCTGAACTGTTACTGTAAGGTGGTCCATTCCCGGACCGTTCTGTAAGGTGGTTCATTCATGAACCGTTACTGTGAGGTGGTTCATTCCCGAACCGTGCTTCCATTCTTGGAGTGCCATTCCCGGCTTGTTCATTCTTGAACTGTCCATTCCCGGACCATATCTCCATTCTCGGAGTGTCATTTCCGACTTGTTCATTCTTGAACTCTGCTCCATTCTTGGATTGCCATTCTCGGCTTGTTCATTCTTGAACTGTCCATTCCCGGACTATATCTCCATTCTCGGAGTGCCATTCTCGGCCGAACTGATCTGATGTAATGTGGGCCTCGCCCCCAGAATGCCATACCCGGCAAGACTAATACTGATGTAATGTGGGCCTCGACCCTGGGACTCATTCCCAAACTGTGTTTGATGTGGGCCTCGACCCTGGGACTCATCCCCAAAACTGATTGCTGAAGTGGGCCTCGGTCCCAACTACTACTGTCGTGGGCCTCGCCCCCCAGATTGATGCTGATGTGGGCCTCGACCCTCGGGATTCATTCCCTGGATTCATTCCAAAATTCTGCTGATGCGGGCCTCGGCCCTGGGATTCATTCCCTGTATCCATTCCAAAATTCTGCTGATGTGGGCCTCGGCCCTGGGATTCATTCCCTGGATTCATTCCAAAATTCTGCTGATGTGGGCCTCGGCCCTAAACTGATATTGATATGGGCCTCGCCCCCAGACTGATACAGATACGGGCCTCGCCCCTGTGACTCATGTCTGAAATTGCTGACATGGGCCTCAACCCCGGGATTCATTCCAACACTCTGACGATGTGGGCCTCGACCCTGGGATTCATTCCCTGAACTACTACTCATATGTTGCTGATTCTGGTTGTCTTGTCTTTGCCGCTTTCTCTTTTTCTCTTCTGAAACCTGTTATTACAAAACAGAACAAACACAAAAGGGATGCAAAATGTGTTACGTGTATGCATGCATGCATGATTGGGTTTCCTATCCCATTGAGCTAGGTCTTCTGCCAGTATTCTTGGTGGCTGCTTGGTCTTTTGACAAGTCTGTCATCTTCCCTAACCAACATGCATCTATGATGGCTTTTAAATCAAAAGGGAGTTAACATGGTGCATGTATGCATGAGGTGCATGTGATACATGTGATGCATGTGATACAAGAAATATATCAACTCTTTAAAATTTGCACACAAATCGGCCCATCATCATTTTAGAAGTTTTTGGGCTAACTGCCATAGGAGTGGACTCGTCCCAGTTTAAATGGCCCAACGAGTTCATGTCTTATGGCAAAGAGCCCAACTAAATCCAAATGATAAAATTCCGAACACAATCATAAAATGGCCCATTGTTATTTAGAAGCCTTTTGGCCCAATCGTCATAAGATGTGTCCTTGTCCCAGTTTAAATGGCCCAACAAGCCCATATCTCATGATAAATGGTTCAAATGGATCCAAACAACGATGTTCCCAAACACAAGAAAGATGATGCAAACATGACATAATAATTTTTACAAAGTGGCCCATCAACATTTCAGAAGCTTTGGGCCTAATAGTCAAAAGGTACGAACTTGCCCCAGTTTAAATGGCCCAACAAGCCCGCATTTCTGACAATAGTCCAACTGCATCCAAATGAGGATGGTCCACAAGCACATACTCAAGGAAATAATTGCTACTTTAGCCAACCCGGTCTATGGGTGGGTTAGTAAGAGTATAGACAAAGGCTCTCACCGGCAAAGGATGGCCCACAACTAGGTCTCCCCACTCAAGGGTTCGAGCAACCAAGTGAGCGCACCCCTTTTTATACACTAAGGTACGTGCCAATGAGCTATGGTGTGTGACGGACTGTCAAATGGATTTCCCGTTGTAGATCCCCCAGAGGGAAGGTGGAGCGAGGCTCACTTAAATACCCAAGCCTCTTAGGCTCTTATCGCTTGTGTCGGCAGGAATAAACAACGAGTCCTCCAAATTAGTCCATCACAATAGGCTACAAGTAGATGGCCATATAGGTGCCTTCACAGCTTTTCCTTCTAGAAAGGTAGTGAATGAAGGAGGACACCAAACCATTACCTAGCCTTAAAATGCCTTTGATTAAACCCTCACTTTACCCACTATAGACGCGGTCAATTAAAACATAAATCCAAACATCACAAGACAATATTTCGGGGCCAATTCTCTATCCCCAGTGGAGTCGCCAGACTGTGGGACACAGGACCTGGGCGACGCGTCTAGGCTCGCGGCACTAGTTGGGAAGTACGAAATAACATGGAGTCGCCACCCGGTGTGAACCGGGACAAAGATTTAAGGCCGCACTCACCCCTCGCAGGGAAGACCTCAAACCGTTGGGTTCGGAATGGTCCCTTACTTATGTCACTTGTAATGAAAGGATTTATGTGATAATTTAACCAGGCTTAAATAACATTTATTTCCAAAGATATCATGCTTCTAAATTCATATGCATACATCAACAAGTTCATCACAACATGCAACATCACATGGCAATATCATGAACATATTTCAATCCTATAATATGGAAAACTAAGAACAACATAATCATGCTTGAGTACTATCTCATAAACCTATTAACCAAATAACATGCTAATAGCCTAATCATGCTTGAATACAAATAATACAGTTGGCTATATAACACAAGCAAGATCAACCAAGAGGCAATTATGCATAAATATGATAAGGCAGCCTCAGTTCAGTGTGTGCGCGTTCGTGTAGCGTTCGTAAACGCGTTCGAACGGTAAACAGAAAGTTCGCGTTCGTATGGCGTTTGATAACGCGTTCGAACGGAAATGAAACAGAATGCTCGCGTTCGTATGGCGTTTGATAACGCGTTCGAACGGAAATGAGACAGAATGCTCGCGTTCGTATGGCGTTCGTGAACGCGTTCGAACGGAAGTGAGACCTGATGCATGATAAGGCAAAAATGCATGCGCGTTCGAGTTGCGTTCGTAAACGCGTTCGAACGGGAACAGACCTGATGCATGAAATGAGACGCAATACATAAACACAAAATAAAAGGGGCGCGGCGAAGTACTGCCATAAAGGTGGCCTTTTGGGGCTCTTGATCTCTCAAAGAGATGACCTTTAGACCACATATTAGCCCATGCGCTCGACTAAATCATGCATACAAAGAATTGAAAGCAATAATATTAAACTAAGTATGTCCGATTGAACGTATTTCGCATTCAACCGAACACACATCAATCGGTGCGGCAAAGCATCGTGGTGAAGGATTTTAACCCCTCCAATTAGGGGACCTTTCATCGCACTTACTAAGCCCATGCACTCGATCGTATCATACAGGAATAAGCAACATACAATTTAAATGACGAGGAATAAATAGATGAAAGCAACACAAAACAAGAGAATGTGCCGTTTACTCAAGTGGTACGTGGAGTTGTGGCCCGAGTACAGATCATATTACCGTCCATTCGGAATCGGCTATGAAATTTATGTCGGGTTTCCATCCGATATACGCGAGAGTTGACACATCTCTCATTCATCCAATACCCAAACATATTACATCTCATAATTCATGCATATCTATCTACTCAAAGACCACAACATGCATACATAGACGACTCTCATGCGAATAGAATTCAATAAAAAATGAATATGAACTAATGAAAAGGTACCCTCAGGTCTAACCTTTTAAATCACCTCTCGGATGTACGGTACACGATCGTCGGAAGGGTGGATGCTCCGCAACTCTCCCGGTTCACTGGTTCACTGTTCTCGTTCGTTGTCTTTACTGATTTGCTTGCGGCTCCAACTCCGTTCTGCTCCTATTTCCTCTTTATCTTTTGCTTACTGTTTTTGGGTATCTTCTTCCTGTAGTTTTTATGTGTGTTGTGTATGAGTTAGGGGCTAGCTACTAGGGACTAGGGGACTAAGGTTGAGAAGGTTGGTGAAGGGTTCTTTTTATAGGCAAAGTGTTAGGTTTGACAAGGAAAGGGATTTGATTGGTTTTGGTTAAGGGAAGTCAAGAGATTTGATTTGGTTTGGTTAAGGGAAGTCAAAGATTGAGGGGGGACAAATCTTGGCTAGATAGGGAAGGTTGAATATTTGATTGGCTTGGATTAGGAATACAATATTTTAAGTTTGGGAATAATCTTATTAGATTGGGAATATAATTGGTTGATTGATTTTAATTAGGCATGATTATATTTTGATTTAGTGTGTGATTTGTTTAATTTAGGCATGATTTTAGTTTAAGTTGGTAATTGTTTATTTTATGTTTGGTATATGTTTTATTTAATCATTTAATTAATTTAGTTATTATATTATTTAGTTAATGTTTTAATTAATATTATTTATTTAAATTGGGATGTGTTTTATGGGCTTTGGGGGGCTAATTGGGCTGGATGAGAGGCTAGCAGCAAAACCAGATTTACCGACACCGTTCGAACGCTTCCTCGAACGCGGCACGAACGCCCGCAATCCGTTTGTCGTTCGAACGTAACTCGAACGCCAGCACGAACGAAAACAGTGAACCTTGTTTATTCTGAATTTCCCTTCCGATGTCCGTTTCCCGTGACCTCCGTGACTTAAAAGGTAGTGTCTCCAAAATGAGACTCATCATAGGGACTTATGTGTAAAAATGCAGTGCCTACAACAAGACAATATTTCGGGGCCAATTCTATCCCCAGTGGAGTCGCCAGAGTCCAGAGTGGGACACAGGAACTGGGCGACGCCGTTCCTCAGGCTCGCGGCCTAGTTGGGAAGGATACATAACATGGAGTCGCCA